>JAEDXX010000039.1:600000-883908 GCA_021725515.1 Epicauta chinensis
ATGTGCCACGCTTCTTAACTTTAAATCAAAAGCACATTCTTATGGAAACCTTGGAAATTGGCGTGGTTTTGTAATAATGAAACTGATTTAATTCGTCGATTTGCAACAGTAGATGAAATCTGGCATTTCAAGCAACAATAAAGAGACACAAGACAAAGGGAAAGTATCAATAGATCCGCTTTGCAAAAGACAACGCTGCTACTTTTTCGATCATTGAATTAAGAGATCGAAACTATCGAACATTAAGGTTATTGATCGGATTTGGCTCCATCGTATTGCCAACATTCAGACTATTCCTCGTCGATTAACTGTTGAGGGGTATTTTGCAGATCTTGGAGCGGCCACTTAGCCGCCATAATAGCATCTCCAGGCTCGTTGAAGCTTTTATCTGTTGTTTTGTCAATTAGTCGGATTGTTGCCCACACTGATAATTATGTGCAGATTTATACAACAATTTTAGTCTTAAATTTCAAACTTCTCCACTCTTCATTCTTTATTAAGTCGATCTCATCTTTAGTGATGGTTCAGTTTCTAAAGAGTGCAAAACCTGAGACGCCTGACGGTTGTGCTCTATTGAAAGGAAACCCAGCGAATGCTATGTTCTCCTTTATTATTAATTGTTGGTTAGTATCATTGTTAAGGGTTAACGCATTGTACGCGGATATATTTCACGGACTGAGAATTGTAGCGGGCATCTTTCGTAAATGTCTCAGGACTTTGGTCGTTCATAAAATTGCAATAAATTAAAAAGTGTCCTATTTTTTGCAGAAAACGGTACGTTTCCCTAATGCAATGCGTTAATCACAGTTGCTGGTAGTCGGTTAATAAAGAAAGTAAGGAACAAATACGGGTCAGAGCAAACTTTAAAATTCATTCGTGTAATAAGTCTGTTTTAATGGAAAGTCGCAAGTGTTGTCCTGAAAAAAAGAACGACTTTTTCTCCCGCTATCCTTATAATAGGCGTACATTCCCAATATCTTGAAAACATAGCTTTTTGTATAACGAATCATTTTTTTCGGTTGCTTAGATATTGTGAAATACACATAAAAGCGAGCTGCACAAAGAAGCTCTTTCATGCCTGTTTTAATTGGCCATAATTACAACCAATAAAATAACATATTAAAAAACTGAAATTATATAAAAGTTTTCGAAAAGTTGCTTAATTATCTGAGCATAAAAATAAACTTTATGAAATTTCGTTCTAAAAACCTTCCCTCAAAATAAAAAAAGTGCGTGGGTGAATTTATCATAATCGTTATGAAGAGTGGAAAATATGGAACGCACAAACAACACAGAAGCGTTCCTATGGAAAATGCTATCATAACACAACGAAAAACTCATTGTTCAAATATTTATTTTTAATAAAAATTTCGTACTGTTTTTCATACTTGAATTTGTCGTAATTTAGTCGAAGTTTCGCCAAAATAACGGGAGACAAAAAAAAACACAAACAAACAAACAACCACAACACATTAAACTTGCAAATATGAAGAATAATAACGACAATAATAGACAAGCACGATAAGCGAGTCCATATCTGTGTGCTGGTTTTGTTGAATTTTCTAAACTGTTTAATTAAGACGTACAATGATGGTTGTAAATTTGATAAAATTGTCTTTGTACGGTTGTGAAATGAATGAATGAAACACTAATAGGGTGTGCTTCTTGAGTGTCGTATTAAATACCAAGGACCTACTCGTAAATGAAATTAGAATTAGTGAAAGCAAACCGAGGACAACAGTCTCTCTGCCACACTCAAATACTAATATCAAATCCAACGCCATATATTAAGCGTACCTGTTAATTAAATTTACGCCTTTATTATTCCCCATTTGTCATCTCATTGTGTACACTAATTAGAATAATTAGAAGTATAAGAGCGTTCTTACGGTCGGCTGTTTTTCCAACAACCACCACAGGCAAAAAAGTTGAGAGTTTCTGTACGAGTCGTTTAAAGTTTTTTTAAGAGGGTACTTTAGGGAACAGCCACGATTATAATTCGATTCGAATTTTGAAAAGTTCAATGATCAAACTTTCTAATAGTCAAATAATATTATGGAAGAGTGGAAAAGAACAGATTAAAACGAATACTAGAAAGTTTTATTGTATAGGTGACAATTTCCATTGGATTATTATTAGGTACGATGAGGCTTTTCCATTAAAACTATTACCGTTATTTCAAATTATTTCAGCAATTCCAACAGATAATTCCATTATCCGCACACATGAATATTGTCTGCGTTAATATCGAACCATATTCAAACTAACACTATTAAATTTGTACAAAAGAGATACCGATAATAATAAGTTTAGATTTTCCAACTAGAGAATACTAACAACAGTAATGGAAAAGTTGAAATACTACATCGACTAGATAAATTGCATTATAGGAGCGTATTTTTTGGAAAAAGAACTAGGTCAACACAATTCTAGTCGGTTGCTTTACAAAGCCGCTCCTTTATCTCTTTCCCACATTCTGTTCCGTCTATTTCGTCGTCGTTGACTTGAATTTTTCTAGATCAATTCAGATTTAAGACGAATAAATAATGTTGGTGGTATTCCGGAAGCAAAAAAAAACACTAACGTAAAAGAAAAATACAAAAATATCAAGATTGATGCTTTTTATAAATTGAAGAATTTATTATTGTCCATGACGTTTATCAGATAAATGGTTCGAGTTTAGTTTCACAGAATTTTGATGCAATTTTTCTTTTAGTTTTATTGAATTTCCATTGGAGATTTCACTATAGTCAAGTTTCTAGTAGATGGGGGAGAACTCGAGGAGTGCTTATAATGAAACCAGGAACTGAGAACAAAAGAAGTATGTTATTATTGGCAAAATCTTGCCATAAAACGGTTCAACATAAACCAGTTTCGGCTGAACTTTATCCAAAATAACCGTTCTTCAGCATTCATACAACCAATAGTGGTTTATAGTGTTTTAAGCGACTGATTTGCTCCAGAACACAATTCACGTGTTCTTTTTTTATTTTAACGCTAACACACGCTTTAAATTTCCAACGAGACTTTTCCTGAACTAACGGAAATGAGCCTTCGTTTTATTGAAGCTGAACACTTGTTGAGATCATATTTCGCAATTATCGCAACCGTACTAGAACTCTTGAACTGTATTAACATCCGCTGCTAAAGCTTTCTTGTTAATTGTAGAGTCTATGCAGTACTTGAACGGACCTAGTGCTGGCAAACCATTCTCTCCACAATCAGTGCTATTGGTTGTTGTTCTTGTCGTCCAACTTGGTTTATTTCTGATAGTTCTTAGGTTGATTCGAGGGTTTGTTATATCGATTGTGCGCCAAATACGATCTTGTTTTAGAACGTTTACAGAATAGCTCCAGGAATTCGATATTTATTATTCATTTTGTGTTAATACTTTCCCAGTTGTATTACAGCAAAACGTTTAATCGTTCTGAAGATTTACTTTAGACTCCCCGGCGCATCCACCATTTAGCACACAAGAAAAAGTTTATGGGATTTGCACAAAGTCAAATTCTTTTTACGTTGTTTCTATTAAAAGCTCGCTCTTGTAAGAGACCGAGACAGGATAATATACATGAAAATATTGTAACACTGATAGTGGTTGTAGCTTACGGCCAAAATCTTTCGACCTAGCTTGCATACAATTCATGAATATTAATAATTTTGCTTTGAACAGCTAGTAACGACAACAAAGCTGGTCTTCTACAGCAAAAACTTACATTTATTAGTGTCCCCCGCTTCCCGATAATAATGCACGAATTGGTTGGTGAAAAATCAATAAAAATACTTGAAATTCCAATTGGTTGGCAACTGGAATAGAATTTGTCAATGTCAGTTGAATTGAAACGAATAAGCTAAGTTTATATAAGGGCTGAAAAGAAGCAAAATACATACATATTTACAACAGTAGCAACATCAGCAATGGGATGTTGTTGTGGTTAAATGTCTAGAACAAAAATACCCCAGTTTTATAGACTAAATATACCGCAAAGGATTCGCTCATGTGTATCAAATTTGGATATGTTTGCTTCAGTTGTGTGTGTGTGTGTGTGTGAGTTTGTGTCGATGTTTTAGTGGCACTAGGTTGTGTGATGTTCTTTGTACCATCAATACACACGTTAGTAAACATTGATTCGAATTGATCGATTGGTATCGAATTTTGCTCGGATAAAAGTTTCCAAAGCATATACGCATTTTAATTACCGTTAGTAGTAGCAATTAATTAGTGTTCAGTTCTAGTATTATTGTAATATAAATGCTCACCTGCAGACAAATAAATGGTTTACCATAAACAAGTAATTTGGGTATCTATATGAAACGGTTACAATGGAACGGTTTAATTTATAGTATTTGTACAATAATAGCAGGCGGAATATTTAAATACCGAAAATACACACAAAAAAAAACTGTTAATACTCTTCCTTTCTTTTTATGGTAATTAAATGTAATGAAACTGAAGAACGGATGAAAATTTCAAATGGTGTTTCTGATAAGCGGCTGGCAATTAAGATTCCAACTAACTAATGCTTTATGTTGTGGCAACTTCAATTCCAGTTTTAATTCGTTATTATTTAGTTCGTTTCGGGTAATTGAAAGTCGTTTTTATTTTAAGAATCGTACAAAAATCGATGCACTTGTATAAATTAAACGATACAATCACTAGTTTGTGGGTCTATCTCTACAATGAATACCATTTCGAATGGTATCAATGTTTATTGTTCCCACGACAGAAATTAATTGTTTACAATGCACGTACAGATAAACACGCACTATTTAGATTTTACGGGAAATCTTCTACTGATAAACCGCATGATAAATGAACGTTTCGAACAGTCCCCGTAAAAAAATGGAACACTTCTATAATTGTATAAAGTTGGAGGAATATACGGAATATAATTTTGGATTGATACGGTTGCGAATCACGTCCGTGCCGTGTTGAGTGCAATTAAAAATTTCTAATTAGTTTTTGCGGTAGAAAGTTTTCGCCTCACACTTTCACAACCGATGGAAAAAATTCGTATATAACAAAGTTAGTGATTAGTAGAGAGATCGACCAAACTACTACTCTATTGGTATCGATTCAACAATTCTGTGTATTCGACAAAAAGCCGCATTGGGGCTGTAAGTTCCGACTGATTCTTTGCCAATACTTAAAAACAGTTTGAACAAGTCCCTGTTATAAAAGCTAGGAAAGTTTGTTAACGATCAGAATTTCGTCAACTTTCATATCATTTTTTTCGAACAAATGGTCAAGAAGTTGTTTGTTGTCTATTATCGTTCACAGTTTTAATAAAATCGTTTTGAATTTAGTTGGATGCCAATAGAGTAACGATCAAGTGTGTGGAAAGTTTACGTGTTGATAAAGTAGGTTAGGGCGATTTTAATGATCGAAAATAAGGCTTTTGCGGAATTCCGTCGATGAATTACTGAGGTCGCCAAGATATCCCGAGCGTTTTAGGAATTTAACGTGAATTATATTAGGTTTCACTAAGAAGCAATTTCACGGTGGATATAAATATTGATTTTTTTCTATATAGTAAGACTTTTTCAAAAGACTTCATTATAAAATCTTTAAATCCCACAGTAGATTAAGTCTTAGTAGTCAGTTAAGTTTGTGAAGAGGATTAATAGAACCGAATTGGAATATTTTATAGTTGGATTAAAGGGTGGATTCTCTACGGTGTAGCCACAATATTTATACATGGTATTGAATAAGTTCGATTTAAGATCAGTTAAAAGCAACAATATAATTGCCGAAAATGTCGGGCATTGATGATCATTTGAAAGTAAATGTTCGAATAAAAGTTTATGTGTTGTAAAACAACTTTACGATTGTTGAACGAACAATTTAATTTCCTTGGGGGCATTTTCATTGAAATTTCGTACATAATATCGATTCAATAATGAATACCCCGGTCGCACATTCATCATATTTTATTATAGCAGAAAAGTCTATATTCGTTCCCCCCAGTTTTTATATCATTACCATTGATAATAAGACAGAAATCCGAATCCAAACTTCCTGCTAATAGCACAAGGTAGAGTGGAGTGGTATTACCTTAAATGAGTTTGATCCGTGAACAGGCATTCGCTTAATTCATCTAATGACATGAAAGCCCTTTATAGTGCCTTTTAATGTTTATTGCTCAAACGAGAGGGAGAACTTTTAGTCTTTTCTGCGCTTTTAATAAATGCATTAAAAGAAAATTTCAAAGATCCAAAATACCCATTCAATGCATTCTTAATGATGGATTTATTCAATTAAAATTTACTATAATACAGTTTTTATTGTTTATTTGTTTTTGTCCCGTTCCGTTTGAGATAAATTGCGAATCTAGGATGGGTTGGATAGGCGTTGATAAAGTAAGAGAAGTTTATATAGAGATGAATTATTGCAAGTGAAACAAAACAAAACAAAAAAAAACGTCAACGTTTTATTTTCATTAATTTAACTGCAGTGTCTCTGGAGAAATTCCGTATTAAGTGAGAATAAGACAAAGAGACAGCAAGAACGAGAGAGAGAGAGAGAGAGACGTTTTCATGAAAAATAATTACGAAAGTCAACGTTAGGAATATCCAGCTACATCAACATTATTACAACACGATTGTCGGCGGTGGTTATACGAAAATTGTGTCGGTTTTTCTTCACTTCGTTGAATTTAACGACTCTACATTCACTTACAAATCGCAACATATAAACATGCTTAATACGTTGAGATTAGATCAGTTATTCTTACCTCGTCGAGTTTTTGTTTTATTCATAAAACTCTAACATGCTATCACGCACAATGTGATAATGTGGGTGTAGGTATTACTTTTCTATTTTCGTTACCGTATCGATAATGATAACGTTCCGGTCTTTGATTTACTGTAATCCATCATCGTCTTACCATTCGAAATTCATCCAGATTGAAGTAAAGTTGTTGGGTATTTTCGATCGATTCATTTCGAAACCGTCTTTAATTATCGATGACACTCACAGTTTTAGACAGTTTTAGGATTCGGTCCCTTGATGCAATGCAAATTAGAAATAACATTTCTTAATTGGAAATGTAATCGTGCTTAAAAATTTAATGTATTACTGCCAAATTGAAAAGTCGAACTTTTAAATAAGATGAATTCCAATTGGTTGTACAGATTGATTTTGTTGGTAAAGTTTAATAGACCTTTCGTTATTTGGTGTTGGAGAGAAATCGAGTAAACAACAAAATAAATTGATGTAAAAACTTAAGACTTAAAAGGAATAAATAGACTTACACATACTAGAACAGACACGAAAGTTCCGATAAATTCTCTTGAGACAATAAATTCGCTTATTATCGTTTCGACTGTTTCAACAAGTAATTTTTTTAACCTTTCAACTTACCCTACAGTTGGATATTTTAATCTAAAATGTCAAAATTGTTGAAAATAGACGCAATTAAATTACAAATTAGCTATTTGCCAACAATTAGATTCAAAGCATTGCGTCGCACCAGAGATTATCTTTAAATAGATTAGATCGTCTTTCTGTTAACACTTAAAGACGAGGATTCGGATTTTACTTGTTATCCTCACATGCAATAGCTGCAGAAGTGCTCTATTGTCTACTAGCGTTAAATCCGTTCGAATTCACCAACAAAGAGAAGCAAAAAATAATTATCACTTGTTCATGAGCTTCTTATTGATTTAAAACTAATTGCTAAACGAATGCAGTAACAATCGATGATGAATTGCGTAATAATTTTCATTAACATCCAAATACGCATTGACCCTGCTTCATCCATTTTTCATTCGTCGTTTCGTGGAGAATAAATTTGATTTTATGAATTCTAATCGACTTTTGGTGTCCTGAAATTACTCTTCTCCCAAAAATTACACTTTATGTATAATACCAAATAATCGCTCTTACTGGCTACGTTTTCAAATGAAATACTAGAACCTCATCAACAATTAATAGCGAAGGGTAAAGTAGTTGGTTTCATGGTTAAATGTTGAATATTTATAAAACAGTTGGAATTTTAGATTTTCAAAATTCTGCGAGCCCGGCGCATCCACCATTTTTATTTTTAAGAAACTAATAAAATATTTTGTAGATTTAATTGGATTCGTTTCTATTCTCTAATTTGTAGCAAATTGTCAGCGATTGGTACATCTTTCCTTAGCCACTATTTAAATAGAACTACGCGATTATACGACCTCTAGAGACTTGTAAATCCTACATACCTACATACATCACATACATATGTACATATACGTTCTCATTGTCCATAAAAAAAAATAAAAAGTCATACCAACGGGAAGTGGATCAATTGGAAAACCTAGTACCTGAAATAGAAACCTGACGCGAATTCTCTACTCTTTACTATGAGCAACAGAAGAGAGTTGGTATTTTTAGAAATAAATGTTTTAATTATTATTTATTTTTACAATAATTAAATTTAATTAATAATTAAATTATTTAATTAATTTTATTATTTAATTAAATTCAGAGTGTCCAACCGACTCTTATAATTTGAATAATTGAAAGTACTGCCTATTATTTTTGTTTTGTTCATTTTATTTCATAACGCTCTGATATGAAAATTACGTAAAAGAAAAATAAAAGTAGTGCAAATGAACAATTTTCTAATTTTTTATTGTTGTAGATAGCAATTGTTGTATAGATATAATCTTTCGCCATTTTCAATGTAAGGCGTTTATTGTCCAAAAAAAAAACCCGCCCTCTTGCTTTCGGACAGTTTTTGTGCCACGCTCTATTTTTTAATATAGCCAACCCACATTACATTTTACGTTCGTACTGGTAGCCTGCTATTTAAAATACCTGCCTGTTGAGTAGCTCGTATCTCTACGACACTTTCTGCAACACGCACCCTTAAGGCAGAGATCCTAAAAGGTCTCACTAACGGGGAACACTAAACTTTAGCTATACTTCATTAAAAACTTATAATATATCAGCCTTAAAACAAAAACTCTGGAGTACAGTGCAAACAATTGAAGACAAAACACCCAAAAGGTGACCGTTTCGTCCAATTGCATTTCTATGCACCATTAATAGCAAAGGATCTAAAGTAGTTGATTTTATGGTTAAACGTTGAATATGCATAAAACAAGTAATTATAATTTTAGATTTTAAAAATTGTGCTATTCTGGATCTTCCACTATTTTTTATTTTTAGTTTTCGTTTCTGTTCTAGCATTTCTACCCTGTTATTTTTGTTAAAGCAAATAGAGTGCTTCAACACGATACACGGTCTCTTCAGGCTTTTAAACGTACCTTAAACCGATGCCTTTAAAACTTCTTACTGAATTTTGGCTAGGTCTCCCGTAAGACTTTCAATTGAATTTCTATGTGCAATTAATAGCGAAGGATCTAAAATAGTTGGCTTTATGGTCAAATGCTGAATATTTATAACACAAGTTAGTTGTAACTTGAGATATTAAAAATTATTCCATCCCGGCGTATCCACCAATTTTATTTTCAAAAAGAATAAAGACTATTTAATTGGAATACTAGCCATTACCTTTTCTCCATTTCTACATTGTTATTGTGGCTGAAGCAAATTTCTAGCGATTTATGCGTTTACTTTGAGCCATATTCAAATCGAATTAGTGTGTTTCGGCGCCATTATGCGATCTTTATAGACTTGTGAATGCTCCTTAAACCAGTGCGTCTAAGACATCATACAGGCGGGGAAAACTAAATTTTGGCAATGCTTTACGGAGGACTGACTGTAGCTCAGCCTTTAAACCGTTTTGAATTCAAGAGTACAATGTCAACAATTGAAGACAAAACGTCATTCGTACAATTGCATTTCTATTAGGTCAAAAATGTTGAATATTTATAAAAGGTAATTGGAATTTTAGATTTTCAAAATTATACTATTCCAGTGCATTCGGCATTATAAAAAAGACATATGGAACATTTAATTTAATTTAAATAGACATGAAAAATGCTTCACTTTGACACTTAGCATCGCCGAAAATTCCTGCTAATGGCATAAATCAAAAATATTGCATACACAATCATGAATTGTGTGGAAAAACCAACAATTATCATCGAATTAGTTGTAAAATTTTATCGTTTAGAAAGCGTATTTGAATTATTCTTTGCTACCAACCACATGCGTTTCCACAGTAACTATTAAACTGCTAACAAATCGATAATCATAATAGATAAAATTAATAAGTTTAACAGACGATTTATTGTAATCGATCACGTTAAATATAGCTTTTCGTTGACGGCACATTCAAAGTTTTAATTTGTTTTATTGACTGTTAATACCGGTTCGTGTACATTCCCCTATTGTTTGTTTAATTATTTCTGTTGTAGATACTACTATCATTCGCTTTGTGCTTTATCGTTTCATTAATTTTTAATTATATCAGCGACAATTCCACTGGTTAATTTTCTGCTTAGTTTATACGGAAATGCAGGTATTCAGTGCAGCAAGTGTTGCTTCTGTTTTGCAATTTGAATTGTTCTATTTCTACCAAAAACAATTCGCTTAACCAATCTCTCTGTCTCTATCTTGATTCTCAGTATTGATTTAAATGTTATTCAAATGCTGTGATGTTCTTTCTCCGTTCTTCCAATTTCGTTTTTTTTTTGTCGGCGTGTCTGTCATTTGAGTTTTACGTTTCTTTTGCCTCCATCCAGTTGTTTTTTTGGGTGATTATTATTAAAGCTAAAGACTGCAAAATTAACATTCTATTCCATTGTTTTTCGTGGCTCTATTATGATGGTCGATCTATCAAATTAAGTAGAAACGATAATTACGATTCTATGGTAGTTATTGGTACTTGATTTCTGTAGTAATGGCTATTACTGCCAGCTTGTGCTATTTCATATAGATACATACATAAACAACAACAAGCATTGTAAACTGACACAGTTGTAATTTATGTATAAATATCCATCATGCATATTCATTGACAGCAACGTGCAGCAGTTTATGTTAATTTCAAATAATCACTATTATCAAAATTATTATTCATTTATTATTAATCTGTTTTTGTTGCAGGTTGGAGTCGTCCGAAAGCCAAACCGAATACACAACCAGCCGACAACGATGCAGACATAGAACCGTTAATCATTGATACTGGCCCATATTTTGATAAGACCGTATCGAAAAATGTTACAGCTCTTGTTGGGAAAACAACGTATCTGAATTGTAGGGTACGAAATCTCGGCAACCGAACTGTAAGTATATTGAAATATGTTGAGTCGTGGATATAAAATCCTCCATTAAAAACAGTTGGTCGGTTTTAACTTGAAAATCAAATATTTGGTCATTATTTCGGGGTTATGAGAACGCCAGAATTGGCCTGGGATTCACTGTCATTATCTTGCATCGTCATTTTTGGTGGTGATATTGAAGGGTTTCCGCAACCATTTAGATAGATCTGGATGTGAGTTCCGTAGAGAAACTGGAACATAACCAATAACACTTAAATTAAATAGAATGACTCATTTTCCGGAACAACACACAACACACCGAGCACGCACATTTAATATTTTATCAGCTTATGACGAGGACCGGTTGGCGTCAAGTTGACGTTGATCTTTGATAATAAATAAATAAGAGATTGTTGCGGTTTTGTGGGGCCATCATGACTAATATTAAATCGTACACTTTGATTATTCTTCGAACAGTGCCTCGACAAAGAGAATCGCTATGGCAACGAAGGCAATTGGGAAGAGGGAAATCTCGAGCCAAGTGTGGGAGTTTTCTTGTTCAAAGTGTGACGTGTCCAGTGTCGAATAAATACATGTCAGATGAGCGAGCCAGTCTTTCAAGTTGATGGAATTTCTATTTTTAGAATGTGTACTACAAAAAAATACATCTCTTGAAATCAAATACAAGAACTTATAATTGGATGATTTGAGCGAATCGTATTTTTTAAATTTTGCCATACTGGAACGAACGAGAAGCCATCTAAAACACTACCAACCCATATTTCAAATTGATTATGATATTTATAGGGGTTTACGGTTTAGCTGCAGTTATGGTGCGTCATTTTGCCGTATCGTTAAGAATGTGGTAACGGAACGGTCGGGCTTTACGCCATCCCATCGTTTATCTTATCAGTGAGTGGTCAATCAATCAATTTATTTTGTTCTTAAGTCAGATCGATCATAATAAATCTTGTCATCGCTAAATAACACTTCCTAATATTAGTTAAACGTTAGAAAATGTAGGTTGCAATATTTCGTGCAAAAGAAACCTTAAAGACAACCGTAGACTTATTTAAAATTGAAGTTTATTTAAGTGTTTTTACAATTTTCGTTCTATCAATAGTTCACATTTTTCAACAAGCTAATATTTGCACGGAACAATTTATTGATTATCGATTTTTTTTTTGTTAAGTCATTTATTTTGTTTAACGGAAAAATTGAGATAAATTTAGAACGGCGCAACCGAAATTGTATACTAACAAAAAATTGTTTTTGTTTAAATAGAATTTGGAAATTTTACAATTTATGGAGTTATCTGGAGTTTTCATTCAAAACTGCGCTAGTTTTTTTATATATATATAGAACTTTCAAACTGTCGATTTGTATAAACCTCGAAATAAAATCCAAAATATATGTAAAGTATTGATAAATTCGTCAAATGATTTGGAAAGTATCCAACAAATTTTCTTTACAATCGTTATCATGAATTATTGGCCAACAACTCTAACAATGCCCAAGAATTGTCATTAAAACACCCCAACGAGAATATTTTTCTCAGTAGTCCTCGTTTTTATTACAGTTGTTGATGAGAGTTTTTTTGGGAATTCCATTCATTCGCTTTGGCATATTTTCCGTTTGCTGCAGATTTTTATCTCCCATAAAATAACGATAAAATACCGTAAAATTACAACATTCCAACCGATAACAAGTTTATGATAACATACAGTACACGCCACTTAATAGAGCCATCTGTCGGTTATTGTAATTATGAATTTGGTATAGTTTAACATTTGGCTTGTACCCAATGCAACCACAACTATTAGCGGCTACTGTACTTGTAATATCTGCCTGGAAATCGGGGCTCCAACATAAACTAAAATAAAATATCTTGTTGGCAATATTTTAGTCATTTAATCTCAAAAAAAAATTGCTTCTAATTTTTCCTGATTTCGATGTTTGACGGCGACCTTTGATATGTTCCAGATCAGTTGTTGAAATTTACCGGTTTGTTGAAACAGGTGTGTAAACCTTTTAAAACGGAAAGTTGTATGTTGAAATTCTGTGTGTGGCTTTGTAACTTTTCGCTTTAGCTTGATTAGCATGTTCCAGTACACATACAATTTACGTATTTTTAAACAGTTTAACCACCAACGAACATAGATAAATGGATTGTGGGTAGATTTTGTGGAATTCATCTAACTTACCGACCACATAATGTAGTAGCCCCCGTTCTAGTGGTTTTCGTTGACTTTCTGAGATTTAGAGATTTATCACGAAAAACTTACTTATACAATGGTTTCTAGTGAAACTTTATTTTCTTGTTTGAAATGTTGTTGATTCAACATCGGCTAAAATGTGAATAGTTTTCAATTGTAGAGGAAGCTTTGTTGTGCAAGATACATAATTAAATAGACTTTGGGTTGTAATTCGATGTTTTCTTGTTTGAACTTGACCAGAAACTCCTTCTATTTAATAGTCCTCTCACAGATTAGCGCGATGTTGTTAATTTCCTAGATGGATTCTTTTACTTCGATATTTGGATGGTTGAAATAGTTAACACGCTATATTATTATTGAAATTTCATGACTTGAGCAATTTAGATATTGTATGCATTCCATGGATATTTCGGATAGATATCATTATAGTTTATTTTTAATTAATTTGTTTAATTTCGCACGACATTCAGCCGACTCGAAAACGGCATTCGCAGACCTTACTCCTAATACAGAGAAGAAAGTGTTAAATAGGTTTTTTTTTGACTTAACACATGCTCAGTATTCCCAGTTTAACTTTTTATGAAATCAGTTCTCCTATATTGCATTAACAGTAAATTTAACTTGCTAAAAGGTGAATCAAAATACAAAAGTTTAAAGAATATAAGCCTTCAAAGTTGAACCTAAATTCAGAGTTTCAATAAGAAATATTTAGCTTGAAAGTAACTGGATTAGGCCTGATTTCTCAATTCGTTTTACTCTGACAGAAATTTTTTTTCATTAAAAAGTCACAGAAATTTCGTTCGACAAATTGAGCATAGAGCTCTATTAGAAACATTTTAGAAGATGATTAGAAAGTACGTGTATAAATGGAACGTATAGGTGCTGAAGTTATTTTTATTTAATCTTTCAATGACGAGAATTTGCGCCCGGCGCATCCACCAATTTTTCACAGAAATATTCCAAACTGAAATTTACCGGTTTAGGGCGATTCTACAATTCTACAATGTCTTTCAGTATAAACCGAAGAATTTCTGTTCTACAAATTGAATATAAAGCGCCACTAAATGCCAGTCAAAAGATGCAATGACCAACAGCGTAAAAATACGCAATTTTTTTCAAGTTAAAGTGACATAAACCAGACGCAGGCGGCCACGTAGTCCCTTCTTTATGTGTTTATTCTGAAATGTACGTAAAAGAGGAGCCTCAAGAAGTTTAGCGTTTTGTTTTCTTGAGTTGGTAAACGTTGCGTTTGATAATTTCTGGACAATTCTTAACACGTCTTGATAGAAACAAAATTGATTTTTGCGAGCTTTGCACTATATAATTGAATACAAACAGCAGCATTAAAGATGATAAAGGTATTCCATTTCTTAATTATTCTGAAAAAACTAGGATCAATGGGGATATTTTTAATTCAATTATATAGAAAAAATGTAACAAAAGTGGTAGTTAGTCGAAGAAAAAAATTATTTTGCCTCTGGAAGAGTTTTAGTGGCAGAACATTTTTCTCCTTCACAAAAATTTAAACTTCTGTGCAGAGTCTACAGAAGACGACATGTAATAATTGTGTGGAAGCACCAGTGATGTGGACGTGCTCTCTGCTTATGGGAGATTATGCTTTTTTACAACATCACTCTTCCTATTGTCTTGTTGTACGTTTCACATTAAAATACAACGTTTGTACGCAAGAGAAATACATAAAATACCGAAGAATAAAGCCCAATCGATTATAATAAAATAAACTGTTGTAATAAAATATTTTCAATCAATTATAAATGTCTTTCTTGCGCTTACTATGTTATCATGTTTTTCCTCCTAGACCCTAACTTGCTGGCCTACAATGTTTTTGTTGCCTCTGAAACGGTTATTAATTTTTTTGCGTCCATAATTTATAGCTTCAGATTGTTGCTGAAATCATAAACAAGAATTATTCTATTTTATTGTACTTATAACGATACAAAACACTCATTAAATCTATTATCATCATTAAATCGATCCAAGTTTTTTCGTATGACAAATTCACACCTTAATGATTGTCTATCAGTTTGTTACAAAAACGTGTGTGCGTCGCCATTGGTAGTATCCGTTTTTAGATAATATTTGTACACGATACGAAAACGGGAAATTGAAAATCCTCTCGGTCTCTGTACATGGCATCTGATTGTCATCTCTAATGCATACGCCGAGTTTGTTAAGTGTTTGAATGTCTACGTATTCAGGCAAATGTGATTAAAATTGTTTCTCTATTTGTTACATTTAATTTCATTACGAAATAAATTTGTCACCGCGTATAGTAGGAGAAATTTTTGAAATATCTTCAGTCCCATAACAATAACGTGGTTGTACTGCTGTCTAACAATTTGCTAGTTGTTACCGTCTTCATCTGAAATTTATAAGAGCTATTTAGTAGAAAATTGAATTTCGTACAAGCAAATTATTAAGCATAATAAATATTCTAATGATAATGCTTTTAACGCTTAAAGCTCATATTATCCAGTTCGGTTTATTGAAGCGATTAATCCGAGAAAATATATGGATGATCCTATTCCATATAGGAAAAACCATCATAAATCCAATGATAGTTGAGAGTGAAAGTTTGTCAGAAAAAAACAACAGGCAGAAGTGTGTCATAAACACATTTAACGATATACTGTGACTTATAAAATAGCTGTAATAGTCGTATATTAATGGTTATCTTGGCGCTTCTTTCACACACAAAAAAACAGCATGAAAACGAGAGTGATTATAAATTTAATCATTTCCCAGTGTGGTGAGTATCGTCGATCACTTAAACGCAGATCTTCGGATTTCCTGTAATCTCTATCCACGATGCTATTCCACTTAATTAATACAAAGAAAATGGAAAGCCTCAAGAGATCCCTATAGTGAGCCATTTCTCATTGTTATTGTTGTTGTTGGTTACGAATAAATAATTACAATAGTATTATAATTACCAAATATCTCTTGAAGCGTTTCGCTCTCTATGAGGCTTCTTCTTGTTGTTGTTGTTCAGTAAATCCGATTCAGCTGTGCACAAGTTAATCATTACCATCCTCATCATCATTATTTATGTTTATTATACACGAAACGTAACATGAAACGTATAATGATTCGTTATTACAATGTTGTGTTCGCTATTGTTTGTGAATTCATGTTAATCAAGATAAAGAAATGTATTATAAACGTTGTTATTTTGATGTAGTTACTGTCTCATTATTTTATGAAGAATTTAAACTACAATAATTCACTAGTATTTGCTTTTTAAATTGGAACAGCAACTAGGAAAAAAATTCACAAATTGGACAGGCGAAAAAAGAAACGATAAATACAAGATACTGCCGACAATTCCAATAAATTCTCGTCTATTCAACAACAAAGGGTCTCGTCATACAACATACCTATTGTTGTCTTTGAGAAACTCTTTATATTATTTCAGAAACAAAGGAGTATCAAAAATTCGATTATCGGGAGTAATTATTAATAAATCTCTCATGGCGACAGAATTCTCGTTGAATTTTAATGTAACTCTTTTGTGGTGATCTTTTGAAAATGCAGGCCAGTTTTATTATTAATAATGTTAAGTTGTAAAATACTGGAGGGTTTGTTTTGAAACCCGTTGTTGCGAATATATTTGATTTGATTACGGTGGAGTTCGTTAATTCTAAAGAATAATATTTTGCTTTTACAACCGCCTATCAATTCTCTTTCGATTCAATAAACAAGAAAGTCTATTTGTAACCAATTTTTCATAAATGATAAATAGCTACTCACTGCGATATTGATGAATTTTTTATTTATAAATGGGAAAAAATTAATCGATTTCTAAGAATTCAGTTTAGGGCTTAGATATGATCCAAACAACTATAAATAATAATGTATTGTGTGCGAGTCTCCAATTTTATTACTGGCGCTATGATCGTAGCCGAGGAGCCATATTAGTGGAATAGCTACACAATTCGCTCTTATCGGTCACACGAGTTAAGATAAGTTATAAATCTATTAAACGATACTTAGGCGGTATTAAGGGACAGGCAGGTGGTTTGGCAATGGCTCAAATCTCCGTTATTTATTTTGTAATTATTAGGTACACTCAGTAAAACACTAAAGGTTTTCCTGAAATGGTGTCACATTGGGTCACCGTTTACAAAATTTTCAAACATTGACGGTCTTAAACTAAGTAAAAGAAAATATTCTCTTATAACTAAAAATTTTACTCTGTGAATTATTTAGACCCAATTATCTTGCATTTGTGGCATGAGTAATCGACACGTTCTTTAGCACCGGTCCTAGAAGCAAAGACAAAATTTTAGCGATGACCAAAATCAGTAAGACCGAGCCTCAATCCCCGTACTTATATCAGAGAAAGAGGCTTTTTTTTATCGTGTTTGCCGGCCAATTTGGTTGACAAATTAATTATGGAAAACCAACTTGATAATAAATAAATAAACTTCTTCTGTTGGTTGCGACTTCAATAGTATGGATGTTGGGGAAGTCTATGGTGAGCTCTAAAAAATTCCGGATGCTTCGAAGCAAATATATCATTGGTACAGAATCTACTGTATAGTGTAGCGAAACGGATAAAAAGATGAACCATAAATTTAAAATAGCAAGTTTTGCTAACGAGGCCAAAACTTGACAAAGCACAACTAAACTCATGACCGATATTTACCACAGGACCCAAAAAGTTAGAAATCTAATTTTGATTGTAAAAACGAAAACAACAAACAATACTTTTGCTTTCTGTCTAAATGTGCATTAAAGCAGAATTTTTTTAGTAATAAGACTTTCTGCTAGACCTGGTTTTGTCTTTTTTCAATACGTATGCCTTCTACACGTACAACATTTCGTTCGTGATATTTTACAACAGCTCTATTCGGCATCAATTCAATACACCTCCAACTAGATTCGTTATTATGAACCGTCATCCTGCCAATTTTTCAGTAGATTTATCGATTCCTATCCACCACAGCTTTATCAATGTGTAATTTCATTTTGCTCCAGTTCACACAAACAGGAAGTTAATAAACGTCACTATTCTACATGTTGGGTCTTTAAACTAGACAGGACAATTTTACGGTTTCCCCATAAATTAGTAGACGATATGGGGTGGAGGGAGCGGTGACGCCACCTAATCCGGCAATCTTCAACTTTTCCAACCGATTTTTTTTTTAAGGATAAATAAAACAAAAATACAGTAGGTATAGATGTATTTTATTGATTCCCGTTTGGAAGTGATTCAATGGAAATACACAGACACACGTGTAATGCGATTTATATTGATGCAGCATGATTGCACAAAATATGCAAAATCGATCAACAATACTCTATTTTGAAATTTAAATGAATTATAATTTTTTACTGTAATTAATGTGGGTGTAATTCAAAATTAAATAAAAGTAGATCAATTCGCAATAAATCACGACAAGCTAATTTTCGAATAAAATGGATAAAAATTGAATAAAATCAATATGAACTTGAACTGGAAGCAGTAAATTAAATCGTCTTTTTTACAGCCAGATAGCGATAAAATTAAAACAAGGCAAAAAAGCTTACGATGCCCAACAAAAGCACCGAGTATATGTGTATATAGATGGAATACGATTTAGGACCAGTTGTAAATCAGCGGCTGATTCACAATTCCGGTTATATGGTAAGGTCGACGGAAATGTCACACCCTTATCATCAAACGATAAGAATTCAAGCCTAATTGTCAGTAAAACTGACTACCCTTATTATGATTATAAATTTGCTAATATATACGGTGTGAATCTTTACAAATATTCAAACCACCATAATCTAAACACAATTGATAAATCAAACATAGTTGTGATTAATTGTGGAACCGTTTATTGAATTGATGTGCGTGTGTGGTTGGGGTCGATTTTCATAAGAACCCAATGATGACGGATTGACTGACTGTTGGCGTGCTTGACTGATAAACAAAAACGAAATTTATCAAAGTTACAATGAAAGATACGGGGAAAGCTTGAAGAGTAGAAGAAAAAAACACCGAACGAAAACGGAAACGAAACCTTTAATCAAATCTCTTTTCAGATTCTCTATAGATTGTAACTGAAACGGATTGTGTTTGTTTATTTTCGTCAGAGTGGGTTGTCTTTTTTCTGTTTCTTCTTAGTTTTATTTTTATGGAGTTTTGTAAGTATTTACCTAAATGCGAACGGAGAATCTAATTATATCTCGTTACAATTACCTTGAAATGTTGCAATCGGTGTCGTTCAGCCAACAATTGTTTCATGTTTATATGTTCAGCAGTAAAGGGAATTCAGCTCAACTGGATGATTATTATTGTTAACTAACTCGTTATTCAGTCATAAACAAACAAATATTTGCGGTGAAGATAGTTGTTTATTTGCATTTTTTCTAAATTATGTTTCTCGTATTTGTTAAGCGACTAGGGGATTTATTTGATACAACACTTCTCATCGTTGTATAGTCGTTGATTATTGTTTTATAAGCAAATATTGTATTCACTTGGAAGATTATTTGTAGTTTATAAAAACGAGAGATGAGTTATGATTAAAACTATAAACGAGCTGAAACAAATTAGCGTTTCAAACAATATGCATAGAATTGATTGTACGTTAATTGCATTGAAACTGAATGCAACTCAAAAGCGATTCCATGAAATTATTCATACTTTTCCGTGTACGTACACTAAAAAGTGTTGCAACACCTGAAACCTCATGCAGAAATACACAAAAAGAATGCTATGTGCCATATTTCCTGTAATTAAACTCTACCATATACGACTTGGCCATTAATTAGTTCTATAAAGTAATGTAAATATGATAAACCAGAATTTACATTTAAATAAGTCGGCATCTATTACATTTTTCGCAAAACAAAAAAATTGGAAAATTTTTAGTATTTTTGTGTTGTTTACATTTTAAACTAGTTTAGTTATTTTATAATTGTTTAACAATAATTATAGCCCAGATAATTGATAATGTAAACTTATTCTCAATTCGACTAAATACAGAGTGTTTGTTTTCGTTAAACACAATGTAGTCGATAATAATCATATCGGTACACGAACTATTCATCAACATCAACTGAATTCCATTAAATTTATCGAATTAGTTAATCACGAGCGTTTAGTGCACATTTAGGGGAATGGGGGAATTTTTGGCGTAACAAGGAAACACTGCTCAATATCTACCAGTAAAAATGTTGCCTTAAACGTTTCGATAACCCTGCGATCTGGAGTCCATTATCTCTCCCTCAAATATGATGGATGTTATCCAACAATTCCTGTTACTTTTAGATTTTATAGGCGATCTCGATAAATTGTGAAAGCGTCGTAGCACTCGGGCTTATCCCATAATGTGTGCACACAGAAATATGATAATGTCTTAATATATTTTTTACGTTCAAATATCTACGTTTGGGGCAAAAAGATGTTCGTATACTATAATACTTGAAATTCGGGCCACTATTGTGTCGGACAAGATTTTATAATGTTTTGGGAAATGTCAGCTTTTCTCCTGATCTTAGACTGTTCTTCTAAATTGATAAATTGATTAGAATATCTCCCTGATTTGCAAGTATCAATACTTACCGTTCTACTTTCGACTTGAAACAAAATTCTAGCCGAAATTCTCGCAAGAAGTCCAACAAAAGTTTTCGGTCAACATCTAGAATTGATTCTGGTCAACTTTAGTTTTAGAACTGAAAGTAAAGTGTGTACATGCCTCCTTTTGTCGTTGTTGCAGGTGACGTGGATACGGCACCGAGACCTCCACTTGCTTACCGTTGGTCGCTTCACGTACACATCCGACCAGCGTTTCACCAGCATCCATAATCCAATGACTGAGGACTGGACATTGCAAGTTCGCTATCCACAACGTCGGGATAGTGGCGTCTATGAATGTCAAGTCGGCACAACGCCACCAATTGGATTTTCCATGTCATTATCTGTTGTAGGTGAGTTTCTGGTTTAATTAATATGAAAATGTAATTTGATAGATATCTAATCGAAATTTTGACAACAATATAACAGACAACACTAGCAGTAACAATGATCTGTCAGAATAGACGCTTGTAATCCATCATTTGTAACATATGAACTACAATTTGGTCACGGCAACTTTAAATAAATAAATCCAATATTTCATTGGACTTTTTCAGTTTAACAGCTATTTGTGGCGTCTATTGATATGAGTCAGTGAAATATTTGTTATTTCAAAGTTGCAATAATGTTAATTGGAGCACTAAGCAAGTTAATGGACGTTCTGATGGTGTTTTTAGAGTAAAGTTTCAATAAAACTTGAACTACAAGCAATTAAATTTCTGTTGGCAATTCGTTGTTCTACCACATAGAATATCAACCATAACTATTTGTAATTTGTAGTAATCAAAATTTCCTGAAAGTTGGATGTCCTTAGAGACACTGACGTTGCGGATTCGGATACGGATTCCCAGCTCATGTCACAAGGATTTATTCGAGTGCTATTCACTTTACCCGTAACGGTATTGACATGAAATTGTAACAAGAAAAAAAAACACCTCTGTGGACGCGTCTCTTTCAAGTAATTACTCATAAAATGCTACAGTTTATTTCACACAGTACAAAGTTGTTGTGTGTTAAATTTACTGTGAAATACTTATACGTTTCAGTAGAGTTTCCATTGAATTTCTTCTTTTGTACAAAGAAAAAGTATAATTAAAATACTCTTACAGTACAATACGTCTTTACATTTTCAACTGTAAATATTTACGTTCAGGTACGTTTTATGTTTTTGTAATGATTCCAAAAAAACGGAGAAATTGGCGTTTTGTGCTAATTTGTATTGTTGCAAAATTCTGAAGTAGGACTCTTGTTATAAGTTTTTCCCTTGAAAACTTGAAGGGAAAACGTTACAATTACTTGCAACAATCGTGTAGCACAAGGTATTGTTTTTGTTTGAAAACTTACGAGTGAAGATTCACTTGGAAACTTTTAGCAAACAATCTAAATCCTAACTAATTATAATCAGATTGTCGTTCGTTTTTATATTTATTTTAACCATTATTTAATTAGAATTTGTTGAAAGATAGGCAATTTTGTTTTATATTTACATAGAGTTTCGCTTAAAAGCACTATTGCTAATATTGTCCTTTCACCTCTCGACACATCACCCTTTCGAGCGCACAATATAACCGTTAAATATTCAAATTGTGATCTTTTGTACACTAAACAAATTTATTTAAATTCCCAACATTGTTGTAATCTTAACACAATTTGTCGTTTACGCTTTTTCTAAGCTAATCCATTTCGAACTTGGTTTTGTGTTAGTCGAACAGATAAACAAAATAACACTGACAATACGACAAGCTTTTACCATTTTTTTTTGTTAGATAAATTGCAAGCGAGATTATTACAATTATCCACGCTAGTCTGTGAAATTATAAAAATTCCAAACTGGCTATATCCGTATTTTTTAGTTCATTTTAATTAGAGGAAAAATTGCACAATTTCCATTTCTGTAAAATGGAATTCACCACTTTCAAACAGTGAATTGTAAGAATTTTTATTTAAAATTGTAATCTGCTATTGCATAAAATCATCGTTTTATTATTTCTTTTTATTGTAGTTCCTTTGGCGAATTCTAATAGGTTGCAATTACCCGACGGATTCGTTTGTAAAATAGAAATAATTCCAGTTAGCGCTGCTATAATTAAAAAGTTCAAACAGAACGTATAATTGTGCATCAGTACGGACAAAAAGAATAAGATTTAATACCAGTAATGATAAGAAGGTAGTAATGGAGTTGTCTTATGAAAAAGTAAGGTCGGTTAATAAAGTTAATTAGGGCTTTGTTGTTTTGTTTGATTTTTTTTTGCGCTGCAAATTACTGCGCTCCAAATCAAACCCTTTGATGTTCCTTTATGAGAAAGTAGCCTAGATTTCGGCTCACCAATCAAACGTTGATTCACACAGGTTGATGAAGTTTTGAGAGATATTGTGCTGATACTAGTTGAACAATCCAGTTTCTTGATATCGTTAATAAATTGGTGGAAATTCGTCTATTGTGAAATTTTGTTATGGCAATTCAAATGCTACGCTAATTGGTCTGGAAAGTGGAAATTTTTCGACAATACACTAAACAGAAACTGATATAAGCCGTATTTTCTTCTTTTACAATTATTTAATATTTGCGGTCGTTTTTCAGTCCATATTTCGTTTTATTTTTGTCTGTTTTATGTTTGTGAATTCATAGAATATCAAATACACGTGTGCTGTTCCGTTTCAGAACGTTTTCCACTTGAATTTCCACTATAAGTGTAGGAATTCGGTTACAAAGATACATAAGAGAATATTGAAATGGTTATGTGTTTGTTATACGTGTAGCTGTTTCCAATACGAGTCAATTATTTAGAAAAATGGAATAGTAACAGTAAAAGCGAGTCATGAAACGTAACGTTTGCTGGGAAACAATGCAAAATATCGCATATTTACATCGATATAAGGCAGAAAATATTGATACTGGCTCTTAGAGTGTTTCTAGACATTTTCGTCTATTTTGCAATTATTCTAAATGTCCAAGTAGATGCATATTTAAGGCATGCCAAACAATCATAAAACTAAAAAAGAATTCGTATAACTTTCTGTTTGTTTTATCATACTTTTTGATGTTTGAGACCGATAAAATACAGTCGGATTATAACAATTGCAGAGTGATTTTTCGTGTTTGTTTTGAAATATGAAACAATAACACCACTGAGTGTTGTAATGTTAACAAAAGGCAAACACATCAATCACTGATTCCTTGGCAAAGATACTTTATGTTGTATCAATAAGAAAAGTTAACAGTACTGAACAACACTTGAGAACTGCGTAGAAATAAAAGAGTGAAGATAATATAAAATAGAACAAAAAATTAGATTAATTCGTTATTTTTACCATCACCAATATTCACTGGAATAGTGTCGTTTCTGTGCGAATTTCCATGTAGAAATCGAATAAAATCGAATTGCTATACACTGTTTGTCTACCAAACGGATCGTAGACTATTCTCAATCGAATAAAACTTTGCAAGTCTGTGTGTGTGTGTGTGTTTGTGAATGTCAAACTAATGTTGAAAGACGTAAAATTGCCAACGAGATTGTCCCGATTTCATTTCTAAAGAATCAATCATTTGTCAAGATGGTGAATTAATTTCACGAATAGTTTTTGCTAACAAAGCACACTCGTCTCCAGCTTCTTCGTTTAGTTTTTACCGTTTTAATTTGACGCAAACGAAATTTGTATTCATCGAAAGTTCTATCATCGGTGTACCATCTGTATAGCCAGTTTGTTTTAAGATGATGGCACCGCATTAGTTGCAACCTTATTTCAAGTCAAGGCAATTTCGGGCGACAGAATAGCTTTGATTTATCGCCAACATCTTCAAGAAGTAAAAGGCCTGTGAAAACGGTTAATATTAAGATTTGACTCGTCGACTTTAATTTCTATGCTAATTTGACATGGTTTTTATAGAGAGAGGGAACGGCACACATACACAGAGATGGTAGAAAAAATTACCATGAACTTTTCCAGTTCATATCATTGCTCATTTTGCTCATTATACGATGGAAATATAAATGAGTTTAAATGAATAGACACATGTGGCTCATTTGCATCGTTACATTCTATTAAACATCAAATACTTCTCTCGCTATTCGCCTCATTACACTGAATTGCCACAGAAAACCATAACCATAGCAGTATAAGAACGGAATAGAGACTTGGACGATTTTGATGGAACAATTCTAAAGTTCAGGTTATTTGTTATTATTCTGCCTTCAACAAATTGAATACTTTATCAACTAAACTTTCCAATCGGAATGAAACAATTTAAGAAACAATTCATATATAGCCCGATTTTCTGTAATTTGCTGCATTCCACAATCAAACCGCTAAGTGTTTTCTTGGAAACTTTTAATTAATTCTCGACTGGAAATTATCAGCATTAATTCCACACGCTTTCCACCGTAAACAAACAAATTATAAAGCGGTGAAAAAGGTGTCTCAGTACCAGTGTTCATATCCTTTACTCCGTAAATCAGTTTGAAACTCGTACAATTATCGATTAAATTAATCTGTTACAGAACCCATTACAACTCTACTTGGAGGACCGGAAATGTACATCAACAAAGGTAGCACAATGAATCTCACCTGTATAGTGAAACACAGTCCTGAGCCACCGCCTTCGATCTACTGGACACACAATTCGGAGGTAAGTTTGGAGAAAGGGTGAAGATAATGAATTTTTACAAAGATCATTTTACTAACTGACTAAGTCAGACTTTTATTCAGCGGAAAACTTTTTACAAAATTTTTCAAGAAACTTTTCTAATTGTTTTTATTGTTATCATGACAATAATAAAGTGAGAATTTCAAAGTTTCTGATGTTAATTTCAATGAAAAAAGCATCTTTGATGGGTCTTATTGGCAACTTTCTTGGAAATTTTACCGTGTTTTCGTCCCTTGTGTAAACGATTACGTTGAATGTGAAATTAGACAAGAAATTTAAACGTGTTTACTGTTTGTCTTTAAACGGAAATTTTAAAGTTTCCCCATAAACTCTCATTGTTATTGTAATTTCAACGAATAATTCGGTTCGTTTTCTTGGCAAATTTGCAATGTTCGAGTAGTTGTGTGTTTTTGGAAATTACTCCGAAACGTTGCCAGACAACAATGTACTGAATAGAGCCGGTTTTTCGTAACAACCATACAATTGATACAGTTTTCAAGGGTCTTTTGTCGATTCGCCAGTTTCTCAAGGTATCTGCAGAAATCATACTTTACCCACCAAACTTTGCTTTATTTATTTACCTTATCAGATTCATCTAGTTATGAAATAATATTTGAAACTAATGAACTTAATTCCTGATGATGAGGCTTAAAGTTCCACAAGTAATTGTAAAGAATTTCAATAGAGATCGATCGGATCTCTTCGAAAATAGAGAAATAATCCGCTATTGTAGCAAGTCAATTTAGAACATTCCAAAGATTCTTGTAGAGACGCCGTGCTTCAACGCTTATCATCAATAGTGCTTCTAACTCTTCCATTTTCCATCCAAACTATTGAAAAATCGCTGATAAAACAATATTTTGTAACCAGCGACAAGTTTCGGTTTAGATTGATTTTCCAAACAATACCATACTACTACTGTTTGATTAATTTTTAGATGATAAAAAGAGCACTACGGAAACTCAAGTGTCAAAGAATTTATTTGTGTGGATGACCGATTGTAGTGGAACTAGATACGAAATGATAAAAGACTGAGTTTCTCTTTGTGTGTTGTTGGTATCTGTCAAGAAATTCTCCTTGTTGCTACAGGCAGTAAAAACTTCCAAGACAAGATTGAAAAAGCTGCTATATATTTATGTTTATCTTGTGAAAAGCCTACGGGGATTACAATGTTGTCTATCTTTCTAAAAGAAAAAGGAAATTTTTCTAATAACTTTTAGTTGTTGTGGCTGTTGTTTTTCCTCTCTATCGCTCCACAACGTTGGTTTTATGTGGATAGTTTAATTTAGTTCTGTTTTTTTCTTTGGGAACTATCTTCCACGATATACTAAAATTAATTACGATGATTTATAAAGTAATGGAAACTACCTGCCTGAAAAGATATCGCTGAAGATTAAATATATATAGAGTTTTTTTTATAGTTTATATTGTTGCTGTTATTATTGTATTCGGAAATGTAACTTGTAGCGGAAACTGTAACAAATTACAGTCATCATTTTGGATATTTATCAAAATATGTTTTATTTGTATGACTGATAAATATCGGTTATCATTATTTATAATGGACGATGCAATGATTTAAATGTTGAAATATTGCAATGACAAATGCAGTCAAAACTACAGTCACTAGAAAATTCAAAGCAAGTCCACTCAATTCAACTTGAAAAATGTATTCTTAAAGTGGTAATAAAACAAACAAGATTGCCTTTTATTATATCTTCTATAATATCAAAATTTCATTATATCATCATTATTAAACAGTAATTTGCATGAACAGCTTAAGATATCAAGCAACTGAAACGACCACTACAACCGCAGCTCTTAACAGAATTTAGCAGGGATAGCCAACTTTCCTATACATAAGATCCAGTTCTTATCACAAATATCTGAACGACTTATTGCCATATGCCTTGTCTAATTGTAAGTAGGGAAAGAAATGTAGAATACGGATATTAAAGAAAATTCAAGAACTTAAAGTGCAACATCTGGGCTTGCCTCAACCACCAGTCTATTAATCCATATAGCTAATTCGGATCTCTAAAAATCTTCAGGCCCCTTTGGATATTAAAATCTCAAGATCTGTTACATTGGAATCATTTCTAGAAAGACAATTTGCTTCTGATAATCTAAATTTGAAGATTGAAACTGAAAATTTTTAAATGTGTCTTAGCGAACTCTGTTTTATTCAACGAAGAGACTTTGCCATTTGCTAACCTACACCCTCTATTAAGACCCCAAAATTTAAATTATTTATTGTATTAAACTGAAAATTGATTCGAAAAGGATTTTATAATCTTCAAACTAATATAAAATATCGAACCTCACGGTTAATATAAAAAAAATACCTCCAAATTATGTAAACAAATGCGTAGGGTTTTATTCAAACAGGAGTGCCACAATATAATATTCTTTTTCTTTCATGTCAACATGTAAAAGTTAGGAACTTTTCAGACATTAAGTTGTCTATAACCTATCATCTGCAATTTGAAATTTTATATTTAATTTTTGGACAGAGTATAGCACTGTCCCACAATGCATTTCACTAGACTGGTACTAATACCGGAAGTTCGAATATGTCCGTACAGGCTTTTATGTTAAAACACTTCATGTTTAATAAAAAGATAAATAAAAAAGGTGGGCTATAAATACAAGTAGACAATAAACACGAGGCAGTGTCCATAACTGCAGTTTTCTTGTATTTAAGACGTGTGTCATGTATTGATCCTTCCATTCGCCTTTGTATGCAATATTCTAAATCATCCTTTTAGAAACAAATAGGAATAAATTTTGTCCGTTGCAGTACTTCAACGTCCCGTAGCTGGCTCACGATAATTTCGTTTTTATGGACATTCCAGAAGTTGTATTGTTTCTTGTTAAATTTATAGTCTCGTGTATTTTATATTTATATGTTAATATTTGATCAATATTCGCAATTCCTAATAGGATACCGTCGAGCATGAATTTGACCTTAATTTTGAGCTCTACTGAATTTAAAGTTGCGGAAAAGCTTATTTTCTCTAATATGTCCAAAACAGTCAATTCAGGAATGTAGAGGCACTGCATCGGCCAAATTTTGCTGGCTGACTATACAGTACGTCATTTACATACACCCGAAAATGGGTTTTTAATATAACAGATGTGTTACGCGTATTCTTTGACGATAGATTTTTTTCAACTTCATAAAAATTTATGAGAGTTCTACTACTATTTCCTTATTAACAATTAAATAATGGGGTGCAACTATTTTAGTTCTAAAGGCGGCAGTTGTGCAAGCAAAAATTGTGGATATAAGCATAGCTCAGGAACATAATAAATGCTACTTAGACAGGGAACCAAATTGGATTAGACACTTAAGAAGAAAAGTGGGAGAAATTCTCCTTCTATTCACGGATTACGATAGAACAATTGTGTTGTCAGAGTAGGTCGAATAGGAGGAGTTTTTTATGTTTATTATTTAGTTAGACGCCCACTGTTGTTTAAGATACGCATACTTAGTCAAGGTTAATAGTTATTATAAATACGGGTGGAATTCAACTGATAAGAGATAACAATATCAACAAACATGTGTGGTCTTTGTCGTACTCATAATGAGACCTTTCAGAATCGTTTAATCAATATTTATTAAAAAAAACAACAAGAAACACGAATTGAATCCGTACACAAGTAAATTATCTAAATATTCATAAATACCAATTATGGAATTGTAAAAATTACAAAAGAAAACGATTCTTTGCGACCTGACAAAACTAATAAATGGACATTGAAATGAAAAATCAGATAGTTACTTTATTTTCGAATTATCAGATAATATCTCCAAGAAATTATACATCGTGTGCAAAATTTACTTTCATTCCATACACGCCAGTTAAAGTAGGCATTTTTTTTATAAACAATTTTTATCTACTATTTTAACATTGTGCACCTCAATTATGGTTGATAATTTCGAACTCTTTTAGATACACATTGGTCACAAAAATTAAAAAAAAAAATGTATTCTCATTTATCTTTTTTTATTGATGATACATTAAATACAATTTAACTAAACGTTTATGAAAAGTTGTATGTCTCACTTTTGGGAATTATTATTATTTCATAATAAAGAAAAAAGAGAATTGTATCGACCAAGACATTTGCACCTATCATCTCGTGTTCAGCTATCTAGCAATGGACTATTGAATTGTTTGTAACTTTGAAAAGGATAAGCAACAGTATAGTTCGTCCTTGTCTAACTCATTATAAAATGAAATGTATCTAGCTGTCTGTTGACAATTATTCAAAACTTATTATGAGTACGACAAAGACAACACATGTTTGTTGATATTGATGTACTCTGACCACACAATTGGAGGAGGAGGAGGCGTCCTCCCACTCCTTCTTCTTATGTTGCTAGATTAGTTAAGCTGTATAATGAATTCTAAATCAAAAAATTTTGTATACAATTAATTCCGCGCTTGTTAACTCCCGATTAAAAGCTTATCCCCAACGACTTGTTGGGGCCATATGTTTCAACAAAATGTCGATTTATAACAACACAATTGGAAGTTAGTTGCTTGTCTCCAAAGAATACAGAGCCGGGTCGATCAGTACGAAAAGTTTTAGCGGCGATATTTTGGAAGTCATCGGTTGCCTTCCAAGTAAACCACACGAGCTAAAAATTCTATTTTCATAATTTTTGTTACATGGATAGAGGCGACTATTCTAAAGGACACGTATTTTTTCATTCGTACCTGTCTTCAAGTTTAAGCGAGTTTTTCAAAAATATCTCCAAAAGGGGTCATCATTTTTCAGTTTTTTATAAAATGATACTTGCCTTGGAGTTGACGCTATAGTCATAATGTGCACTTTTTTATAGTTTTTCAGCTCTTTCTGTCCCAGAGCTTTGAACCAAACCAAGTGATAACGTTGAGAAATGAAATTCTGTTGTTTTTTGAACAGTGCATAATCGGTAAATTATTTTAAGCAGGTGTTACAGCTTTTTTTTGGTTGTGATTTCTTTTCCGTCTCCAGTTGATTTATTATTCCTCATTTCTTTTAATGTTCCTTCCAATTGTTCGTAATTTCAGGAACGTGCTGTTTTGTATTTTGCAAACATTCAATTTTTGCATTATTCATTTTAAATGTAGTTTAATAGAGACTGTTATTTTTTTGTTGCAACTTGATCGCTTTTATTCGCTAGATTAAATCGTAATAAATAAAATAGGACACTCGTCTAAAGAATATAGAGAATTAACCTTAAAGTATATAAACAATTCATACATAAAATTCAACGTAGAAATCTAACTGTTTCAAAGTTGATCGTGATAAGCCAGAAACCTCTCAAGGTCCGTTTCCAAATTATCTCCAGAAAGTAGAAAAGCACTTCTCCGATGGACATCCAAAGTAGATAAAAGGCAACAACTCTGTATTTTTGGTACTTTACAAAATCTTTGACATCTGTCTTACAATGGATTCGAATCGGCTTTTTAAACACTATAAGTTTCAACTTTGGTTCAAGATCCATTAGAATTATTGAGACGATATCTGGTTGAATCTGTGGGAGTTAATTTAATTGACACATTGCAAACTGCATGCAGATGAAAGTACGCGTTATGCCATTAACATTAGCGAACAATCCATGTTGCACCACTCCCATACGACTAACTATTTAATTAATTAATCAACAAAGGTAACATGCTGGCGGAGAGCTCTTCGTGTTTGCCACTAGTGACTTAATGCAACTTTAATAGTTCGCTGAATCAATAGTTATTAATTATTCTATCAATAATCAACATTTTATACCTACATGCATTGTTGTATTATTTATTGTTATTTCATAAAATTTTTTTGTTTAGAAAAAGGAGCTTTTGATAAAAACGTGAAAATTACACGTCTGGTAAAATGTAAAGCGGCTTTTTATATTGCAATTTGCCATTAATCATTTACAATGGATTACCACTCTCTACAATGTTAGATGGAACCATTCACTAAGAGTAATTTGATGTTTTTTTTTAAAAAAAAAGCAGGTCATATACTCCCTTGAATGTAATTTTTAGGTTTTAGTCTTGTATTCAGTATGTGTAACAATTAGGCGGCCAAAATATGTTGGAAGCTCTGCCACAACACGATCATCGTTGAAATATTTTTTCGTTGATGGACAGTATAATATGAGTATGTTAACAACTTTTTAATATTTCTATACATAACTCAATCATTACTTTTTCGGTATAGAAATAATGATGGCAAATACTTGGCTTTGACTGTAAGTTGAAATTTTATATAAAACCGATCATTAAGTGTGGGTTTCATTAATTTTATGAAGCACTCAACTGCGATTGTCATTTCGAAATTTTTGAACACTTGAATGCAGTAATTTTATGATAAAATTCATTCCATTCCAATGGTTACCGAATATTTATTATTAGATTTCCAAATCGATAACTAGCTTGTGATATAATGAATCTAACTATAAAATCGCCGATTCTAATTATAATCGGATTAATGCCTAAATTCTAGCTTTTAAAGCGATAAAAATAAGGAGTTTTATAATTGAAACGATCATCTTGCGAATTTCTCCAACATGTATTTGTGGCACTTTGGGATATTTAAACTAAACTAATTAGAATATTAAATCATCTCAAATTCTGTAACGGATAGTTGAATATTTCGTAATTGAATTTAATTAAATTCAAAATATTATTGTGTATCAAATAACATGCGATCCAATTAATTCTTAGTTAATCTGTATATAATGTTTCCAATATAGATTTAAATATCTACAGTAATCGCCACTGAACGATACAGCATACGCACACAAGCGATTCAAATTGGTGAAATTATTGATTCGAAATTGTGACCACATTAAATGGCGTTAACTGTATACTAGCGTAACAAAATATAAACTAATTACAAGAATAATCAACTTTAACAAACCTTTTTCGAATAAATGTCGCATTTAAGCGTCAATTAAACTGAAAACTGGAACATTTAATTAGAATTTCTATAAGATATTTAATTGAATCAAATTAGTTAATTTACAACATTTTCATAATGTAATTGAATTGATTTCAAAGGAACTAATAATTATCGGTTAGTTATTTTGTGAACAACGATCCAATACAAACTTCTGATGTAACTTTTATGTTAAAAGGGAATTGGTACAGGAAGCTTTTATCGTAAATAAGATTAGTTGTGTTCTATTGCGTTGTGAATACGAGAAGAAAGCAAATATCTGTGTTACTTGTTAAAACTTAACTTAAACTCAGTTTAAATTTAATAAAATAAGAAGTTGCAAGGATCTGAAATGATTTCATTTACATAAATGTGATCTGGATGTTGTATTGAAAAGAATTTTAATTCGTTTTATAAGAGGAGAGAAAGAATTCGTGAAGTTAGCTATCTAGAATTACACTTTCTTTCAACCAATTATATAATGTCATCAAATAAGATTACAGGATGTGCTTACGAAATTGTACATTCGTTACTAGCCGTGTATCGGATACAAAGTTTCAGGTTTTTAACTTCAAAAATAACATACAATCATCCTATTTAGGAAAAGCATTTTCAAAAAGACTGATATAACTAATCTTTATGCACTTCCCATATCAACATTTATCCCATATTTAGCCTTCTCAACTGGGGAAATAGGTTTAAACAACTCAGAATATGGAAGTTTTTTTCCTCCATAATTTATTAGTAAAAAAAATTAAAAATAGGCTGCCAGAATTTGAAATAAAAATCTCAAACTTTTCGAATTCGAAAAAAAGGATACGAATAAACAGGATTGCTGTTTGGTGTCGAGATACCTGTCTCGAATTAATTGTCTTTTTCTTTGTTCGTTGCAAAAAAATTAAAGAAAAAAGCAGAAAAATATGACCTTCTGTTTCCTGCCTTCTAAAATGTGGAATTTTCATTTTTTTTCGGAAAGATTTGATTCATATAGAGGAAAAATAAATCTTTAGAGTAGCGGTTTCCAAACTGGTGGGCGCGCCCCCCTACGGGGGCGTGCAAGATTCATCAGGGGGCGCAGGTTTTTTAATAGACCTGTCGTCCGTCAAGAATATGAGCTCAACGTTGGGTTTTACCCCACTACAACCGTGTGAATGCGGACTTTGGTAATTATTTTTTTAGTAAAGAAATTATCTACAAATTGTTTATAATTTTTTTTAATGGGGGGGGGGCGTCAGTGATAAGATGTTTTATTAGGGGGGCGTTAGTGCGCAAAGTTTGGAATCCGCTGCTTTAGAGTAAATTTGAAACGCTGTTAATTTAAGATGAAAACGATGAGCTTAAGGGCGTACTCAAACAGCTCGGTCTAATGATGACTCCCGTTGAGAGATTGCTGATATCTTCAAGATGCATAGAAGAAATATTTCAAAGTTTTCTATATTATCTTGAACATCTAAAATGTACTCAGAGTCTCAATAAATTATATATGTCGCCGGCGTATTGTAAAATCCGTCATCTAGAACAGGGGTCTCCAAACTTTGAAGCCTTGGGGCCATAAAATTTTTTTCGGTATGTTGCAAGGGCCATAACAATTTTAATTTTTCTGCCCACCTAAGCAAACATAGGCTTTTATTGCATTTCAATTACTATTGATTGTATATTGTGACACGTAACGACGATCTCAGGGCTGAATCACACATTTTAAAACATGAGAAATATTCAGCTACACTACAGAGACTGAATTTCCAGTCGATTTTGCAGTCGAAACTTTGAGTGCTTTAAAGATAAATTTCGATACTCGTTTCTCAGATTTTGATGTCATTGTGAATGAAATTAAGCTTTTTCAAAATCCTTTTGATTCTGACATTGAAACCCTGGCTCCGGAAATCCAAATGGAAATAATTGATTTACAGTGCAGTGATATGTTTAAGAACAAATATCAAAATTCATCTTTGTTGGAATTTTATAAGAGTCTTCCACTGGCACAATTTGATAATTTGCATAAATTTGCTCGTGGGTTGTTTTCTGTTTTTGGTACTACGTACTTGTGTGAGAAAACGTTTTCCAAGATGAAGTACACAAAAAATGTTTACAGATCTAAATTAACCGATGAGCATCTTAAATCTCTTTTAATAATTGGTACAAGTAAAATTAATCCACAACTACAAACAATTGTCGATGGAAAATCACAATTACATAAATCTCATTAGTGTTTTTTTTTGTTTTATTAGTGGGATTAATTTCAATTTAATTATTTGTTAGTTATTAATATGCTTAAGCTTAAAATACTTAAGTTGAGTTTTCTGCGTCATAATTTCTGTCGTAAAGTTATACCTTGCAAGTAAATAAAACCGAGTAATTATCATTCTGTGTTTTCATTCTCTTCCATTCAACTTATCACAGCAATAATAACAACAGTAAAACATTGGCTGTCGCGGACCGGATTGATGGTAGCAGCGGGCCGGATTTGGCCCACGGGCCGTAGTTTGGATCTAGAAAATGACTAGGAAAATCGTAAACGGTGAATATTTTGAAGTGTTTTATTGCCCGAAGTGTTCAGATATTTTACAACCAAGGTCCTGACCTGTTAAAACGAGAAGACTTATGCAATTTTCTAGATGACGGATTTTACTATACGCCGACGACATATACATTCTACTTCTGTCGAAAAGAATTATCAAAACTGATAAAAACCACATAGTTCTGAAGCTCATAAAGAATGAATTTTCAAGAATTATTCTGTAAATCAATTCATTTTAAAGAAAAACCGAATATGGGGAATTCTCATAGGTTTAGTTAGTTTCTTCAATAAACAAAATTGATTTTTAATAGAGCATAAATAAAAACACCTCAAATAAATGTCCAATCTACGCTAAAGGCCCCATATCGCTTTACAATTACTCATAGAAAATTTTTATGTGTCGATTTTATTGATTTAACCGTAATTGATACTATCGTACATAAAATGGTAGTTTCTCAACACATCTCTAGACTTTTCTTTGCTAATTTTTGATCAAACGAATGGAAATTACGGAACAACTTTTTTTGGGCGTTGATTTAGACTGGACATTGTCCCAAAATCAAACAGTGATAGAATTTTATTAAACAGATATGACAAAAGACATTAAATTATAAGACATTTTGAGCGTTTATTTGATCGGAAACTGAACAAAAGTGCGTATATTTCTCAGCTTGTCTCTGGACAATTAACAGTTAGTCGAAGATTAAAGATTCACTTCATGTCCGTAGAATTATCAGATAGAGCACGGTATAAAGTTCCGGCATTTCTTAAAAGTTTCTCTCGGTTATTGTCAATTGCCTCGGAGATCGTTGACGAGCCCACGGGACCGTGTTAATATCGTAAAAATAAAGGGCGGCCTGCTGCTTAATAATGGTGCCAACAAATCAAGAACTAAAGCGACTCCAGATAGTCCCTTGATACACTCCTTATAGAGAACGGTTCTATTTTCGAATATTTATCGATGAAAGTCGAGGTCCCACTGTAACTACTCAAATATCATCTTCGTTTTACGCTCTAAATCAGGGATTCTTTTGCTGGGATCGTTGGTTCGTGGAGATATATTTTTAAATAGTGCGGAATTTTAAGTTTTTTTGGGTTATATTAAAAAACTAGAAAGCGCGTCCAAATATTTTCAGGGAGTTCGTCGGTTTATCGTTACTTTTAAACGGGCCCTAGGAACTCCTACTTAAGATAAAGAACTTCAAGTTTTTTTCATTTTATTCAAATTTTATTTCACCCCTAAACCACAAACCAATTCCAACGAAACTGTAAATGTGATAAAGTTCTAGAACCGCTGGTTTAAACATTTTTTTCTGACAGCTACAATCTTTCCACTGTCGGTCTTACTGGGGATTTGTAAACGTGTTGCCGGTAAGGTGATCCATTAATGTAATCGCAGCGAGTATCGCCTTGGGTGCACAACGAGCTTGTCGCGTGCAATCCGGCACTAACTGAAAGGACTTCATCGAGGATATACGGTTATTCACCGGTAGTCGACCTTAGGAAATTCTGTAATTCCCATTCATCATTATGCTTGATCTTTATAAGGGCGATTCCTGCTGTACTGACGGCGAGCTAGCTGCGATAACTACAACCGTTCGCAACGCTGTAAACACGCTCACAATTCACTAGTCAGAACCAAAAACTAAACGGGAAATAACGATAAACGTTGTTGTTATAAAAAACAACAGTTTATTATGCACAACAAACTTGTCGTGTTTTACGAAATGTTTAATAGAGATTATAGATTGTGATTTTTTGCAGGAAATCAACTATGATTCACCAAGGGGTGGTGTAAGTGTTATTACCGAAAAGGGTGACATTACCGTCAGCTATTTGCTAGTCCAAAGGGCTAGAGAATCCGATTCAGGGAAATACACATGTAATCCATCGAATGCTAATCCAAAAACACTCATCGTCCACGTACTGAATGGTGAGTAAATATTTCATTATCATTATTATTTTAAGAAATTTAATGTGCACGTCTTTGTATTTATGATAATAATTTTAAAATGATAAATCACATTGTACGGCTCAAAATTAGATTTGGGCTTTCACTCTGTTACAAGAAAACCGCTGTAAATAATATTATAAAGGAAGCTGCATAAAAGCTTTTCCGTTACAGGTGTGTTATAGCTCTCGTACATACTTCGCTAAAAGAAAAAAAGATAAAACGTGAAACTCCATAAAACATACATAATAAATAATCTTGGATTATAATTAAATCTATAAATAGAGTCCTCTTTATTCGGGCGAATCTGTCAACACGTTTAATTTGAAGGAGGAAAAAAAGCGGGTTGTTCTAATTTCGTTGTAACAACCATTGTTACACACAATGTTAGAAAAACACACACAAAAAACCAAAATACTTGGTGGTATTGTTATACAGAACAAACTACAACAATTCCTATTTATTGTCCTATTTTTTTACAACAATAAAGTTATGTTTTATTTAAAATTGTTTCGCAACATTGTTGGCCAACTTTTAAATTGACTTGATGTGTATTTGAAAGTTTAGAAAAGTGAAAGTGACACGCATCCTCCCAAAAATCCCATACGTACTATCTTGATAATTCACAAACTTATTTCGTAAAGTTTCACACACAACTTCCATCAATACACAGATGGCATCTCAACGGAACTTCCTTATTTTTCGTGAGTGGATTTCAGGAGCAATTTGTGTTGGCTGACCAAATGCCATACGAGTCAATCTACCTGGAAACGTGCCGTTCGCAATATTACCACCACATCATAATTATCTTATTATTGCTGACCGTAACGATTCGATTTTATTCCAGTTTGCTTCAACAGTTCAGTGCTGGTCGATATAGCAACTATCACATAGTGTTTCATAATTAGGGTTGTATTGATTGACGAGCAAAGTTTGTACAGGCACAGATGGTCGTAGATATTGTTCTGGTATCGAAGATTTGATTAAAAACAACTCGTTTTTTTCGCTTTATTTCCGATAGTAATTAAAAAGATGTTTTCACAGCAATTGTTAAGTTTCCAGGAGGTATCATTCTGCTTGATGTTCAACTGCATCAATCATTTGTTCGAAAAACTAGAAAACGTTGAATGTGAACGAATTTTCGAATTTATGTATGAAAATCATAGTTTAAATTTAATTTTCTAATTGAATGTTGACCTGCACTGCACTGCACAGCGCTGTAGTAGTAAAGTTGCTATTTTAAGGGCTTTGATGTGTACAGTACTCAATAAAATGTCCTTTACGCGAGCTAGAACGCAGATCTCTGGTGGAGCCAAATTTCGTCTGCACAACTGAAATAATTAAGGAATTTTAATGTTTTTAGTATTCGCATCGGATGAGAGAGGAGAATTTCAATTAAAAAATTTCTGCACAATGCGACAAGTCTGTTGTAACACTTTTTGCAAAAAAAAATTGTTAATTCATTTATTTTGAATTCGTTTGAATAATGCATCAGTTGTAATTAGTTAAGAAAATCCCGTTAGTAAGCTCTGTTTTATCAAACAACCGCAAGCTCGTTCATTCACGCTTTTTTCGCCCCATCTCGACTAGTCGAACTGAAAACCTATTCATTATTGATGGTATAATGAGCTTTTATGAATTTCCTGAACGCTTTTCCCTAATCTCCGGTTGATATCATTTACATATGCCGACGAAATTCATCATTTCTCTCTAGCTGACTAACAATAGTAGTAACAACATGAACCGACACAATTTAATTTCATCCTTAGAATACATATGTAGTTGACACAAGTAACTGATATTACAGCCTATATTTAAACTGGAATTAATGAGGACCTCTGCCGGAGGGCTCCTTTGCATATTGATAATGTTAACGTCGTCAGGCTGGATGGAATTTAGAGAATCTACGAATTGGCCCGCTTTTTCTTTCGGCGACGACCGTTTTCTTGTAAGAACACTAGGGATCTCACTAGTATATATTTATCGTATAAATGGATCTTCACCATTATCCTAACGATCCAGACATACATTCAAGCAAAAGCAGAACGAAAAAAAACAAATTATTTTCCATTTTATCCTTTGATCCTGGTTGGGGCGAACCAGACGATAGCGTTAGTGTTTCAAGAGATTTCAAGAGTTACACTTGCTTTTATTGTACGCTTTTCTTCAAAATTTTTTTTGGGACGAAATTACGTTTTATATTGTTATATAGAATCGTTATTATTATCATTAATTTTATTATTATCGGGGCGTGATGTATACGAGAATGAAAAATGGTTGGGGCAGTCGTACTGGTTTTTGTGTTGAATTACATGTTAAGAATTTATCACCCCATTTTTCATCAGACACCATTTACGGGAACGAAATACTGCAATATTCTTTGTCCGAGCACCTTTATCCGCCATTTCAGTTCGGTGTCGTTGAAATTATGACAAACAGGCGCACCGGGGAATTTATTTAATTTATTTTTTTTTTGCCTTTTCAGATATGATTTTGTTGAAATTGTGTCCAGACAGTCACGTTTTATTATTTCACCTCACATATAGGAAAAATTGCGGTGGCAAAACTAATATTTGGGGCGTCTACAAATCTATGCGATGACTTATGGGCGGTAAGTCGAGGACAAAGCGAAATTTCCAGTTAACAGAGAATTTCGTTTGAATGAAATCGAGCTGATTCAACAACATAAAGCTGTATTTATGGTGGATAATGTTTGAAATTTGCTTCACTTGACCGATTTAATTTAATTTCACAATGAAACCAACTATTAAGCAGCCAGATATGGAGTTATTTTATTATTGTTTGTAATTTTAATTTTGTTAGTTATGTTTCCCTATGTAGTAATAAAGCCTGTTATATTTTGTTCCATTATAGCCATTTTCTCGTTTATAGAAAGTGTGTAGGCAACACCTTGAAACTGTTGTAAATTCTAATTAAAATCCCCACATGGACTTCAAATTGCTGTATAAATCAAACACAACTAAATATAAACGGGTAAACGGTAACTAGTACGATATTATATTGCTAATCGTGGGTTATTATCTACGTTCATTTGTATTGCTCCGATTCGATTTCAATGTAGGGAGGGACCCGCAAAAGTTTATTTAGTTTCCGAATGGAAATTGTATTTTGACTTTAGTACCAATGGCCAACCATATAGCAGTTTCCAGGTGGAAAATAGACCATTGTCTAGGATTCTATTGATAAAATACGCCCTTATCCATGAAACTATTTCACGTGATAAATCCTATTGAAATTAATGTCACCAACAGTAGATATCCAAGGAGATTTAACCTATCGGATATAAATTTCAGTTAGAAACAAAAGATCAAACGAATGCGCTAGTTGGAGATGAATTGTTGAGGATGCGAATCGACCAAAACTCTACATTTTATTTAATTTATTTTTTCGATTTGGCTAGTTATCAACGCTCCACAGCAATTTTATTTATGCGTGAAACATCGAAACCGTTCAAAGGGTCATCAATTGAAACTGACTCAATTTATTATTGAAGTGTTTGATTGGATCATTCATCGAACACCGAAACGAATAAATTAAATTTGGTGGCGGAATTTGTGCGAATCAAAAAAATGTGTAGTTGAGGCGAAATCTTTTTTTTTTGTCTATTTTAAAAACATGTGTAATTTCGTAAGGCTCCATCCATCAACTTGATGGAACTGTGGAATTTCCGACGATACTATTTTTTTGTATTTCTAGTAGAATATGACACTTAAATCTATATAAAGTAGTAGCTTTTCATCTTCATATACTACTGTCGCGCTGCAAATGGCTAATTTGTTAGATTTTCATCATTTATTTGGGAGAAAATTGCTTTGGAACTTATCTGAACTTGAGTGCCACTTTACAACGGCAAATCGAATCCTATTCCCGTTTGATTGTTGATGATTTTTTACGAATTATCATTTCAATCAGTTTTTCTAGGTCTCTGTTAAATCCATCGAACAGAAAAAAAAATAATACCGGTCGTTCTCTGAGAAGAGATCCTGGTATTTCTGGAGGGCATTTGGTGAATAATAGAACATGTCCCAACCAATGCTTCAGTTGATATTCCCAATTGTAAAGAAAAAGACGAGCTTATCGCACACAAACACATCGAAATACGTATGTATGAGGTAAAACAAAAACACCGAAAAACGAAAGTATCCTAAACATAATATACCAAAACATGGCTTGGGAAGACGTGACTCGTATCTCTTTATCTTATGATAATCGTAAAATCAGATCAAGAAAAAATGGCTTCTATTTCTTTCTTGACACAAAGAGAAAAACCTATTTTATTTTATATTAATTCCTGGGATTCTACAGATGTTCGTTTTTTTCTTTCGATCGGTGATCGAGATCTAGACAAAAGCCGTTTGTACTGCTCACAATGCGGAAATTACTAAATCTCACATTTAATCGTATTGTTATTAAATGACAAACGAATTCAAAAGCCCTCATTATTGGTGCTTCTACTTCGTAGATGAGGAAATCGGAACAACATTTATATACATGGTATACCACTTGTGTTTTGTGGTTCCAAAAAAAATAATTCTATCCAAGACAGATTATATGATCGATAAAACCCTGCAGAGACTCGATTCTATTGTCAGGACGCTTATTATTATTATTTTTATTTCTCTTTTTCTTGTTCCCACATCGACTTGTTCATCTCAGGATGGTAATCGCCATTTGGCGTCGTTGTCGTCGTTCCTGTTCTTACTCTTTTCATAATCTCTATTTTAGGTGATTTATTTTCGAATGGTGGGAGTTTACTGAAAGAATTATCGTTTTTTTTCCTGCTTCTCTTCTACGACTTTCTTAATACCCTACAAGTCCGTGAATTATTTTCCGTACGACTAAAGGACGTACACAACTGAACTGTGTTGCTATTGTAGAAATGATTAATTTTATATTTGATTTCGAATTAAATTTGAAAAATATAACAACGAAACAACCAATTTACGAGTTGTTCCAGTTAACAGTAAGTTGTTGAAACAAATATCTCGATACACATTTACGTTGAATTGTATCAGAAAGTTACATAATTCGTTTGCAACAAACTTGAATTGGTTCAATTCCAGTAAGAATAGTTCCATCAAGATTAAAACATTACGAATTAACTCCGCGTCTGATCAAAGTTTCCGTAATCTAATATCGAGACAATCTAATGAAGTATTCACGAAAAAGTACCGGAATTATCGTAATGACTCGATTCGATACCACGCAGACGGTGTCTAGGATTTGACGAGGAAATCAATTTTATGTAAAACAGATCGACCCTCGTCTTGATTACTTTTCCACTTGTTTATTCCAACTTTACTCGAAACGTGTTTTGTTAATATTTTGTATCTTAATAATAGCACAATCCAGAAGAAAAAAAACGTTTCCATTGTGGCCGAGCTTGTTCGGTTTCTTCCATCAAATCTCATGAATACGGATCCGTTTTTTTAATATTCCCAAGAAATAAAAGAAATGCTATAAAATATCCGTAGACATTCAGGAAAGTTTTGTGAATATTTGCGTGATGCTTTGTTTGCAAATCATGCTTGATTCTGGCCTATTCTTGTGAGATTTTTTTTCTGAACCACTACTATCATAATTTATGTTTCAACGAAATGTAATTTTCAAAGTACTATAAATTAATTTGGGCGTCGGCTCGTTTAGTGTATAAAATTCCATTTCGGTTACAAGCGAAATTAAAGCATGTGTGTTGTCGGTAATTAGCGAACTTATCGTGGAGATTAAACAACTGTTTGCTGGCATATTAGAAATTGTGTAGAAGATTTAAACTAATTCGCCATCGGTAAGCACCTTAAAAGACTGCAAATTTCAACGTAGCGGGGAAACTTGCGCCATAAATTCTCGTCAAATATCATAGTTTATACTTGACGTGTCAACGGTATTAATACAACTGGAAGTAAAAACGTGTAATTTCCCAAGAGATCGAGATCGACTGGCGCCCACCTTCCATCACTTCGTCAATATTTCAATTTGAAATTTCATTTAAATCAATTTTTTGTTCGCTCCAATTCCGAATAGTTTGATCCGGAGAAAAGACACCGCTAGTAAAGGTAAAAGTGCTTTTTCATGTAATCAAATCCGATTTGGTTCGGGGACGTTCTTCGTGTGCTACCCAACAAAACACAGTCCTCTGCAACTATAATCGATACTTTTAATTCTAGCTGAAAATTACCAGATATTATGCTAAATTCTATCTTTTTTTGTTGTTGTTACAGGCGAACATCCGGCGGCAATGCAGCACGGCGGTCAGCTGCGTCTCGAATATCCATTCTCTGCATGTTTACTCAGCGTATTAGTGGCCGTTGTTGGACCATAGAACTATCATCATCTATCATGGCAGCATTTAAAATTAAAATTACCCCAAAGGAAAATGCGGGATTAATAGTCGAGTGGGTGGATGAATTTACAAAAAACCATTTAACAAGAAAAAAGGTTGAATGTTCGATTAGTGTGATTACTCGTTAAATTTGATACTCGGGAAGCTTTATTTCACACTGTAGAAACTGACCGTAATTGTATCAGATGTTACGTTATTTTTGTGTTTTTTAAATGTATAATTTCCGAATTCTCTCACGTCCGATTTTCAGGTAGTTTTAATAGATTTCGCCTCACATTAAACAAAATCCAAATGGTACACGTGTGTGTTTGTGTGTTTATACGTTGATAAATTGAGATGCTTTTAAAGCTCAAATTAATAATTAAAGTGAATGGTGGAAAAAATGGAATAAACTGTAAATAGTTTGAATTTTCATCGTATTCAATTAAGAAAATTAAATAATTATATGGAAAAATTGTACATAATTTTAAATTAGGCCATATCTATTTAGATCTCAAACAGGAGCGTGATTTTGACAATGTAATTGAAATTTGTTTAATTGGGTATTAATTCGAATATCACGCCATACTAAACAATTCACACATATACCGAACGCGTCTTCTAACTATGCCTGAGGGTTTCTCTCCGTTAAACGAAGAAAAATCCTGCTTCACCAGTCACAGTTAGAAGAAACACTCGGCATACAGAGTGTCTGGCAAAAACCAGCAAAAATACTGGTAACATTGAGCACGATTATTTTTTTATCGGTAATGGGACGAAAATGCTGACGTTCAAGTTTAGTGTAATTCCGGGGATCGTCATTCGCAAATGTTACTGTCCATCGGTGGCATTTGCGGAAAAAACTCCTATAATTTTTGATCGATGCGAACGATAAAAAGATGTCTACATATAGAAAACATATACAATTATATTTATATCATTACGTGTTCTTTCAAATTGGTTTGTTATTGTTTTGCGAGAGAGTTTGTCATTTATTGAAAAAGAAAATTTGAAAGACTTTGATGTTTCTCTAAAACAATGTTGTTAAAATGTAATAAAAACATCTCTAAATAAACTAATTAATTTAAAAACATCAATTTTGTTATTGTAAAAGTGTTATAATAGCTTGAAGTCAAGTACCCGAGGCTAGACTTTGTTGCCATATACACAAATGTGGCATTCTCATTATTCTAATGCACATCAGGTGTCATTTCGATTTCAGTCGAGCTGTTTATTAGTGTTTCAGTTATTTGTATGATTGGAACAGTCATACTACTTCCAAAATGGGGTGTTTTCGTGCACGATCAATTATAATTGGATGAAAGAGTAGAAAATTTTCACCCCTATCTCTACCGGGAAATTTATGCAAGAAAGGCGGCGGTGTGGAATTAATATTTCAATTTTCAAATTATCGATTCCACCTGCACGTTTATTTAACAAATTTATGATGTTATATTCGTTGATTTGTTTGGGTATGGTATTTTTATCTATTTAGCGTACATAAACAGTAACGTAATTGAATTTAGAAAATTATTTCCACAACAATTTTCTATGAAAATTGTGTATTTATTTCCTATTCTGAAGGCTTATTTATTGAAATAGTTTAAATAACAACCGATTTAAATGAAAAAATTCAAACTTCTAGAATTTCTTGTTCTCGATCGAGCGCTTTAACAATCGGATTTGTCGGCAATGAACTGTATTGTCCATTATATGAACGTAACGCTACCATGAACGTATATTCGGTTTCGTTGCCTTTGAAAATAAATATCGGTCGATTGACTATACAAGTCGCATGTTTTCGACTCAAATCCCTACCAATATAAACGTAAATCTCGTAATAATATTGGCCAATATAATAGGGCACATACGGTTCTTTCCAATACATCAGAAACGTTCCGTCTGGCTGGGATGTCAGTCGCACCTTGTACGGTTGCAAGAAATGCGGCACACTATACGTAACAATATCCGTTGAATTTGCTGTCGGCAAATCCGTTGACACTTTAATACGATAAGTTCGACCATATGCTGCACGTAACTTCTGTCCCAGATCGATATCGATGGTTTTTGGCACTGTAATGATCGTCATTGCTGATGTGTTTACTTGGCTAACCGTCAACTTCAATCAGATATCAAGACAACAACAAAAAAATAAAAATAAACAACGACTAATAGAGATAAATTCAACTGTATCGATTAGTAGTAAATTTACCAAATAGCTTAACGGTCGACCAATATTTGGACATGATGCCGACCATTTGATGAACAAACAGGGCAATTCGGATGGGATGAAATCAACTTGAAGATTCTCAGGCTTTGAACGATTATCAGCAAATGTTCCAATATTACGAAAGATTTGCGGACGATGATTATTACTAGTTGTCGGGGTATTATTGTCCAGAATGCCCACAGCGAAACTGTACTGTGTACAGAATTTCAGATCCTTAACAAGAGCGGATAGATGGTGTGTTGTCAATTTCGGTGCTGAAAACACATACATTGTAAATAGATAATGCAACTCTGTTGGTTTTAGTCGATATTAATTGAAATAGACAAGTTTTGCTATTGAACCATTGCCAAATGTTATTTTTATTCTATTAAAGACAACAATATTTGTTTTTCTATTACATTCCAAGTTTATAATGTATGATTGTAAATAATTGTTCATACATGTATGCGGCAGAATATAATTACTTTTAACTCGATTCTGGAGCAACTAACAAAGCTACTATCATTGCTCCAGGTTGTGAAATACTATCGCACATTAGCCTGAGATGGAGTTTGATTATAAAACATTATTAATAGACTGTAAAATTCATCCTTTTAGTAAAATTAAACTACAAATATTATCCAATTTCCCATTTGTTTCCATGTAGTATGACGGCTAGCAATATTTCTATAAACTACAACTTTTTATTTTATTAGTAGAAGCCGCCGTTAGAGCAAATTGTTTCATCAACAAATTAATTAAAAACAGATAACCTTTAGAAGCTTCCTCAATGTTCTCGCCATAATAGACACCATACGTCCAATTCAAATTGTACTGTTTATACGGTTTGCCCCACGATAAGAATACCGAATTCCCATCATCTGGTACAACTTCAATATTGAGTATTTCCATATCGATGGAATTGCGTTTAGAACGTCGACTCAACAATTCTCCATTCAATTTAACTTCTTTATTGTTATTGTTTCCCAACCGATATACTGTTTGGTTAATACCATTACAATGACATGCAATCTGGTAAAATAAAAATTAAATGTTTTTTTATTTGTCGACCACCATCGATTAGATTTTATGTAAATCTATGTGTGAGCGGGTAAATGGGAACAAAGGCGTTAAACTGATATTTCCCTCTAGTTTTCATTCAAATGGTAATGGTATTCTCTTCAAATCAAATCAGTGAAAGAGATCGACAAACTACAATTGGATTTGTTTTGAATAGGAAGAGATTAGTGTTGTTCAAGGACTTGTATAGAAATCATGACAATGACACAAATTACAAATTAACCGTAATTTTATAATACGGATTCTTTGGATCACAGGAAAAATATTTCACGGTTATTATCGATTATAATTCGTGTTAATAGAAGCAATTTATGCTGGTTTTGTTGAAAATTTCTAATTATAACTTTAAGGATTTTCTTCAACAACTGCCTTGATGAATTCGATTGAATTAAGGTGGAAAACAGTAAAGAAAAAAGCGTTTACTTACATGTTGTCGAAACAAATATAAAATAATTGTTAAAATAAGTGTTTGAACAGTTAACATAATGATTAAATTTGGAAATAAATTGTCAACATAACGGCCACTTTAATTGCGTATTGTCGATTCTGTTAGAATAGTGTTGTAGGTCTGGTAATTTTTCATCGCACAACTAACAAACAGGTGTGTTTAGATGTCAAAGGAAATCAACAATAATTTAACAATAAATAAATAGATACGATAAAAACAGTTATACAGTTGCAATGTCAACGTTGAAATTATTAATAAATATGTATGGGGATCATTTTTTAGGCAAAAAAAACGTTCATAATCAAAGTTGACAAATCGACTTTGGAACTAATAAAACTTTATTTTTCGACAGTAATATAACAGATACCGGTGAATATCAAATAGAAAGTTTTTAAATTCGCAGGCAATATCCACTTTTTCCAATTTTACTATATGGTAAAAGTTCTATTCAAATTCTATGAGCGTTTTGTAATGCTGAAAAGCCGGGTACGGACACTGTTAGTGATGCAACAGATGCAACAAGACAAGCGGTTTGTTCTTGACCAGTGTCTTCGAAGATTAAAATTGCACAAATGAATGTTGGCCGTTATATCATTTCAAATAGCTTTGAAATGACATAATGAGCCGATTCTAGAACCCTTTTGTTCCTCTCAAAATTCTTTCGGAAGGTAGGTCGAAAAAGAATTTCTGTCGGAATATCAGACGGAATAAAAGGATTCTTGAATCGGCCCTTAATATCGCGCACTTGTATTTGCATTAAGGGGGGAAGTCCATGTAAACGCTTCAAAATCAGTCGTATTTTAAAAATGTTTTAAAAGGTGATAAAATAATTTTATTGTTTTAAATTTTTAACATAACTTTATTTAACTTTCTAAAGTATAAAAAAAATTAAATTGTTTTTTTTATTCCAAAATGGCGGCTCAGGATAATTTTTCGTCTTTCGTCTCCGACACTAGATCCAAAACTGCTCCATTTATCACACATTAACCATTGACCAGAAACAAAAAAATTAAATTGCTTTTATAGCATATTAACGGGACGAATAAACCTATAACACACTAAAAAAAAGTATAAAATTCAATATAAAATAAGCCTTTGAAAAATAAGTCAGCTTTTTGGGCTATTTTTTCGAAATTTTTGACCCTCAAAAAGTATTTTATTAACGCGAAATATCTGAAATTTTAGGCTTATCCCTCCGATAATAATGTAGAGCAAAACTTCTCAAAATTTCAGACAAATCGGTCAATAACTTTTTGAATTACAACTTGAGCAGTTTTTAAAAATACAGTTTCGCTGAAATTTATTTTCTGATTACATACTGAACACTTCACAATTTCAGATAAATCTGTAGACACTCCTGCACGCTCGGTTATATTACCTATAATTTCGTAAATATTGTTTCTCTCTCGTCAGTATATGCTCAACATGGAAGAACACATGGAGGAACACATCCAGGGCCGTCCCAAGATTTACTGGCGCTCCCGGCCCCTCTTCAGAAAGATAAAAAAAGAGTGAATAATTATCCATTAAAGGCGACTGTTTTAGTATTTTTCTCTTTTTGAAGTTCTAATAGTCAGATAACAAGAAAAATTTCCGTTACGTTTGAAAAATCCAAAATAATCGCGATAACCCTTTGTCAAATTCTTGAAAGCCGTCATAAAAAACCGGTCTGGCGTCTCATCGAAAAGTGTCATATAAGATTTCATACTAAAACAATGCAAAACAACGAAAAAATCGACCTTTTCATATGGGGCACCGTTGGAAGAAAGTAAAGAGCAATTCACGATTTAATTTCAGTTAATATCTACCTAACTCTAATAAAAATAGAAAGAAACAGTATTAGTATTATAAATAAAAACATAATTATTTGAAAATTTACCATCCTTATGGCAATCCTGGAGCTGTTGGGCATGGGATGTCTGTTTTTATATTAAAGGCATTGGCACGTACACTAACTTACACTAACACCAGCACTAGACACAATTTATTACTAATTAACAAAAAAAATACAGTTTGTCAAAACCACATTAACACTTCAAGATCTGAAACACAACTGAATACGAACGAATAAATTTACAAAAGTTTTTAAGTAAGTGTCCTTTGTTCGGTTCTTATCAATAATGCTTATACGCGATAAATCCAATCTTCACAGTAACAAAAAACAGATGGAAAAATATTTAAAATGTTTTTTATAAATAAAAACACGGCTACCTAAATAAAAGCCAGAATACGGATGAAGGGATTGGGACTAAGACGACAATTGCAAACTTTCAAGGGTGGATTTGGAAATTTTCAGGTCGTAGGCAGAATTCAATTGGAGGGTTGACAATTTTTGTACTTTCAATATAAAAGCAAATGTCTTGATCATAAAATTTTGTCTCCAAAAACTGGACCTCTTTAACGCTCTATGAGGTCTGAAGATCTGACACAGAATTGTAGAATTGTTTAACCCTGAAATTCAAACTTTTCCTCCTTCAACCGGTAAATAACTCCTCTAAAATTACATTTTCCAAATTGAGTCAAATCTTTCGTATCTGGCAGCAGTTCCAAACAGTTTTAAGCTAGTAGTACACCCACCAATCCTATATTGAGCAAATTTAACACAGTTAAGACTGTGCTAACCTTTTTTTAATAGACTACTCTTAACAAAAAGCTGTACATAAAGTGCACCATAGGACTAAAAAGTGCTGCCCCTAAAATTATGCCTCTCCAGACAGCTCTAACTTTTGGACGTTAAATATCTCATTTAAGTCTAAATTGAAGTGAGAAAAATATCTAAAGAAATTAAGCTACAATTGACCGACACGATTTTCCTTCTAGATATAAAAATACCAAAAATGTTGCCAGTCTATTCTAATTTATCGTAGCGATGTGTTGATTCCAATTTTTCCTCATCTTACAATATCGTGGATGTTGCTCTGCTGTTTACACGGTTTGTTTTCGCCAGTATTGATTTAAATAGATACTCTCATTTTCGTTGTTCTGCATTTTATTTTATTGGTATCGGCTCAGGTTCATTAGCAGCAATATAAGACGTAACAATAGTTGTAAATTCTTCTTTTTCTTCCAATTCTAAAGCTTTTGTTGCTCCGGATCCAACGACTGCTCTCCTGACTTACAGAGATCAAAGCATAAATTTTATAATGAACTTGACGTAAAGTGCGCTAACTTGTTTTAATTGAAATATTTGTATCTTTCAGATAATTTTAATATTGATGCTTTTTTGCAGCAGAAATGATTTATCGAATTCTCACCGAATAATTTTCATAAAACTCTTGAATGATTACCTAACACTGCACTAACATGATGGATTGTGAAATTATGTTAAATATAAAGAGCAGCTTCTGAAACCTATATTTTATGACTTGTATTAGAAACACTTATAAGTGTGAAGGCTAGATATGGTAATAGAAGGCCCCCAAAAGCATTATTATGCCGAAAAAGTGGCCCAATATAACATAGCGATACGTAAATAAAAATAACGATCGGTTGCGTATAAGGAAGAAACCCTAACTCATGGGGGTTATATTTAAGAAGCTTAATAAATTTGGAAACTTATAGCTCGAACAAATATCGCAGATTAGTCGCATTATAAAGTTTCAACGGTTTCACGAGCAAAACGTGAATCCGTCCATACGAATCCAATTTCAATCAGTTTGTAAATCGGATAAATTTGAATTCAGTCACCTTGACCTGAGCATTAGATAAATATTATTATAGTCATCGAAATTTATAACCGATTTAGTGTACAGTCACTTGACGTACAATATTCTGTTGGTTCAAATATACAGCATTGATTTTCCTGTTATAAGAGCGTTCAAGAAAACAGGAAACACAAGTCTAAAAGTAATAACAATATTGAATTGAAACTCTCAGAATATTATTGAAAAATTGAGTTACATGGCACAAATAATCAATAGAATGGTTCTACTGTCAGATTGGATATTTTTCAAACAAGATTGATACAATTTGTTGTCACATAGACTGAATGGTATCTTTCCATTTCGTATCATTTTTATTCCCTTATTGATGAATATAAGTTAATTTCAAGCTATAAGACGAAAATAAAACATAAACTACCCGATTTTGGGTTGCTCTTGTTGTTGATGTTGTATTTAAATGAGTGACACTTTTATGCAATGCTTGTTTAATTATTTTGGTTGTTTGTTTGAACATTCTCTAATCGCTTTCAAGTTATAGTGTTTTGTAGTAATTTAGTTTAACATTGTTCATTTGAAAGTCAACTAAAACACTTCGTATTTCCACAAATTTCCTTTGTCCTTTGACAATATTTTAGCGAATTATTGTATGTTATATGTGTAGCGGAAGTAAGATAACTACAAAATACAATACACAACGCAGACCTGGCCTTTGAAATACACAACTTTTAGAATTAAAATTCTAACGCTATATACACGTGTCTAAACAGTATTCTTATCGGGAATTTGTCGCAACAAATGCAAATAACAAGTCCAATTTAACGTTATTGGAATGTTTACATAACGATTCGGATATTTGTTGATCTGCTTCCTTAATTAACGCAAAAATGGTGGAGGCGTTATTATTATTTGTTAAGAAATTGCTTGCTTTACTCAAAGTGACACCGGTTAAACAAGCAACCCAAACAAATTAACATAAGTTGATGGGTACTCTATTTTTATTTTATTTCGTAGTAATAGAGGAAATGTACCATTAATTTCTATCGAACCAAATCTCTCGTATTGTCAGCGTTGGGAAACTCGCACAAATCCTTTCATTTCTAAGCCGTAATCTCCACGAAATCCTCTATTTAATGTTAGGAAACATCGGAGGTAATTGCCATATTTTCAAACTCTCCAACCACAAAACTGCTCGATAATAACAATATTGATGGCAATTTTAGTTTCGTTGTTAATTATTATCAATTTAAATCAGCCTTTGTGGATGCATGTGTCTAGAAAAGCTGGCAAATTTTAGATTTCGTATCACGTTTGTTCTACACAAACAAGCCTAGCCGTTTGATGTAACATTAAAGGAGTGCCGCTTCGTGTATCGACCATGCTTATATTATTACAGGCATGTTATTATCATTAGAAACTACGTTAGAGTGGCCTTTGAAGGACAATTTTGAGTCGTTGTCTTGTAATAATAATAATACCGACATAAATCATGTACTTAAATTGTTCGTCAATTTTTTAAAATGCATTATTTGATTGTTGTATAAAAAACTGTATTATGGGTTTTTGCAAGTACGTGCAACGAGTGGTAATGGACGAAATGAGGATGAGTTGATGGCACTATATCAGGTTTTACGATTTAGAATGAAGGTAAATGCTATTTACCTCCAATAGAACGATTTAAATCTACTTTAACGGTCGACTGTCTTATTCCCAAGTTTCAGTTAAAGTACGATCTTCAAACTTTAAAATCCCTGTTTTGGAATCAATTATTTTAGATTTATTTCAACGTTGAATTGAGCAGATTAAACGGCATTCGATTAATTAGAATTTTGTAGTTTGGATACTTTTAGACGGTATTTCTTTTACTTTTTGAATTTTGTTGTTGGTTTAATATATCTAGCCGGTACGCATTAGCAAATTAAGTTGTAGCCGGATTTCTACACAAAAAAAGAAGGCTATCAACAACGACAATGGAAGTTATCAAGATTTTTCGGTCCACAACAGACACTCAAGTTGTCTACAGACGGATCAATATTCGACTAAATTTAAAACGCTAATTACTTGAAAAAAAAAATGATTAACTTATAATTGTCTCCGGTTTTTTGTGCTACAAAAAAAATGTGTATTTTTAATGAGAATCCTCCACCACTCTTTGCTTAAAATTAACGCTGCTTCTCCGGACTCTAAATATAAATTCGTTGTTAATATATTCATGTGCTTAATTTTTTTGCTCGTCAAATATATTCACCAGAAGCAGAAATAATATTGGACGCAACCAGGATTGTGTCAATTCTCTGCTGTAAATGGAAGTTACCTAAAGGCGTTTGGAATTGACGTTTCAATTCATTTATTTATCTGTCACATAAATATTATTGTATAATAAAAGTGGAGCTTTATTAATAAAATAAAAGGCGACCCAAATTTGTTCAATTAACGGTATAATTAGCGGTTGAAGAAGTTCGGGCGCGGTAACCCGGAATTGAATTAAGCCCTTTTAAAGTAAATGTTGTTGGCAATTTGAATGGACTCATTTGTAATGGGCATGGTTGAAGTATAAGGGAATGTCTTTGATGAAAGGCCCGGAAATAGGGAATCTGTACTGTGGAAGGGTGTAGAATGTCTAAAAGAAAAAAAAAACGGATGATGATGATGATGTTGTTAATGATGTTGATGATGATGGACCAAAAGCTCTCTGTTGATATAAAACATCATAAAAGGGAAATTATCAGCAAAACTACATCCGAATCCTATTCCAGTAGAAAGCTTTTAAGACTTAAAGGTAATGAAACTAGTTGGGAAAGAGTGTGTTTTTTTTAACTCGTATTTACATAGATTTAGTAGAAATTCCAAGTAATGCAGATGATTTATTGGAGGTAAGTTTTCGTGTTTAAAATTACATTTATAAGTTTTGAAATTATAACTTTATTATAGTTTGAAACAAAACAGCTCTGTCAGTTTAATTTAGAGAAATAAAATGCACCTATTTAACGTAGCGTGTTTCATTTAATTTTATTATTTTAAATATAGTGCACAGTGGATAATTACCGTAAAACACGCCATCAACATTTCCAGATTAAATGAACCTAATGTATGATTTGGTTTCAATGTATACGTGCGGGTTATTAAATTAAAAAACATTGAACCCATTTTTTTATGTGGAGAACATTTTTAGTATTCTACAGAATGTATTCGAGTGTACGTAGAGAAACTTTGAAAGATTTCCAAACAAAGTCGTCTTGAATTAAACTTTTTAAAAGTTGGCTTATTTTTATTTTCAAGTAACTTCTTTAAATGCCGTTTATTCAGCCCGAGTGACACAGAAGATAAGATCTACGGGGATATTGGAATTCAGCTCGTTAACAGTGGCTCTCAAACTGTGGAACATACACCATTTATGATGATCAGAAATATAGTAAACCTGAAAGATCAACACGTTTAATTTGGAATTCGAATTTTTCAGGGGTGTTTTTTTATTTAATATAAAATTGAATTGTATAATAGACATTAATAAAAATTTGTATTCAAGACGCCCACAGTTTACTGGAAAATCCACAGCATATTATAGTGGTGTCCAACATTTTCTTTTTGTTCAAGTTAAACCTTGCACATTAGAATTTGTATATTTAATTCCAATTGCAGATGAAGAGACATTTTAATTCTCTAATTTTTTGGTCCGATAAATGTTCTAGCCGACCACGGGACTCCTCGTGCTATCCGGGCAATGATGTGTTCTAGGCCACTGAGCTACCGACGGACTGTAATTATCTCTTGGACTAAATTCATATTATTAGCTTCCAGAGGGAAAATATTCATTCTAATTCAATACCTCTCGAAGATGTGTCAATTTTTTTTTATAGGTCAATGGACTAGAGCACCTTGTTGCCTTGATAGCACGAGGAGACCCGTGGTTCGATTCCCGATCGTCGGCTAGAACATTTTTCGGACTAAAAAACTGAGAATTAAAATGTCTCTTCATCTTCAATTGAATATATATATATATTAATTATTCACAGTGATCTTAAGTTAATTTCGGTTAATTTGAATTTAAATTTCGATTAGAATTTGTGCTCTTGTGCTTTGCAAACTACAGAACATTGCCAAATTCCAATTGTGCTAAGGTGAAAAACTGTTCTCTAACTTACTGAATCTGCTCAAATCTGATTGATTTTTACGCACTTTTTTTAATGCATTTAGTAGAAAAAATACCCCATTTAGTTTAAAAGTAATTAAAAATATAAAATTTTCTGTTCAATCTCTCATAGATACTGCTTTAATTTGTAAAAACGAAAAGTTGTCCAGAATGATCCGATGAAGAGTTATGACAGAAGATAAATAAAGTTTACACCATCGATCTGGCAATACCTTTGGAGATAATATATGAAGGTAGTTAAATTGACAGCCGCTAACAGTAATGATGCATTCTTGAACGAGTTATAGTTCCTTCTACGTCAAAGCAAATACATCAAGTAAAACTATACACCATTCGACTTTCAAGATAGAGAACCTGTCTAAAGAAGTTGGGGTACCTAACACTTTGCCCTTAAGATCCGATTTTGTTGTTTCTTTTGCAGTCCAATGATACATTTTCTCTCGGCATAAATCGAGAACTAAGGTCCGATTTTTTTTTTGGCATAGAAAGAGAATATCTGACGTAATATAGGGCGGGAGAAACGATTATCGACTCCGCCTAGTATAACAACTTTTGGAATTTGAACTTTACTCCACTTTATTCCACTTTATTTCCCAATTTTATGAATTTTATGAATTGTAAATTCGGTCTTAACTCAATGATGTTTTGTCGTCAATGAATTCTAGAAAAAGCGCTTATTGAAAAATCTAATGACTACAGCATACCATATTTAAATTAATGGTTCTTATAGAACTGAGACTGAAGAAGAGATTTTAGCTATCTGCAGCGTTTAGCGGTTCTTGAACAAGAAATGGCAGCTTTAACGGAGCTCTTATTAGCACAGTAAAGTAAAACTTCCACTTTACGCTGGCGGAATTTTAAGAGATTCAGCAGAATTACAATTTATTATTCAATACACTTTCTAATCAAGTCAGTTGTTGCTTCATTTCATTTGCCTATCGAGAGGATTTAAAAGATCTGTCCGCTGGCATCTATAAAATCCATTTGATCGAAAAATCGGAGTTTCTTTGATGAATTGAGAAATTTGCTAATAGATTTATCAAATTTGAATAAAGCAATCTTACAGAGATCAAATCAATTAGAAACACGCCGCGTAAATTTTGATAATCGTAACGATGCTGAAAAACTGGTGGTCGAAAGGGTTGAGAACCGCTGCTCGACAATTTTCTATTCGTATTCGTCAATCTTTATTTAACCTATATTTGAGTTTCTTATTCCGTTCATCCATTCAACTGTACGATAAGAATCACATTTGAAATGTGCATATCGAACAATCATAAAAATATTTTAAATGAACTCCTGTCTGGTTTCATCGATTCAACGAGCATGAATAGACTGAAACTAAAACTACTGTTCCAACAAAGTATTTGTGTGATTAAAATCAATGGAAGTGTGATGATAAGGGAAACACGTTCGACACAGTATTAAGGATCGGGTTTTGATAACCATCCCAGATCAGTGTTGTCTGAAGTTATACTCCTCTAACATTCCATTTAGATCGTGGCATGTCTACAAGTAGAGATCTCGATAATTTCCAACTATAATCTCAAGAAGGCTCGTATCTTCTGGTCCGTGTTTGAGTGATTTTCTTCTTCAACAATGTTCTAATTAATTCCATCACTACACGACCACTACTATCACGCCTAACTTCATTGGTGCGGGTAGTTTCGTTTATGGTATCGGATCGATTTACAACGACAACAATAGTCGGCTAGGTATAAGCTTGCTTCTATTCAAGTGGTCTATTGATTGACAATAGAGAGCATTATGTGATCGACTATACGGCGACTGAACTCCTATGGGGTTAATTGTTTGAACAATCTCGTCGTTGTTGTCCAAGACGACTTCCATTAAACGCCCCCTACTAAAACAACTAACATTAAATTCTAGACAATATCGACAATGGATGATTCGACTGGATCTTGACAGTACTGGCAGTAAGTGACTGGGGAGTTTATAGAAATTGCCGAATCGTCCCCAGACAAAAGGCTTAAAACATTGTTGAGAGAGACGGTTACAAAGAAACGTCCTCTCATCTCGATCAATTGATAGCCACTGGTGATTAACGTCAGATGTCTTGCCATATAATTAGGACTGTCATAATCTTTAGATTAATAAAAAAAACTGAAGTGAATGCAGTTTGTAAACGTTAAGTATAAAAATATTTTATAAAATTCCAAACGATAATCACATTTATTCTAAAATATGATTATCAATAATGACAGGAAATATAAATGCATTTCCAAGGACGAGAAATTAGATTATGTCAGAATACCGGATGTTACTAGGACTTAATTAACATTGAATAACTGATGAAAACTTCAATTTTGTGCAAGTAAATAACTACTAAGCTATACCGTGTTCATTTCAAATTAACCAACTTTAAAGCGGCGACAATTATCAGTCTTATCAACTTTATAGTGGTGTACTTGGTGGAAGCTTAGCAATTGGCTATAAAACCGTTTAGAGTGTAATTTTATGAAAATTGGTGGATACCGGTTAGGTTGATCGAATTGATTAAGACAGCGTGTACATATTGCTGTCATCATTTATTATGCATAGTAATTTGCAACGTGAAGCTCTTACCGAATGCAATAAAGTTTCTACAATAAAACAACGGTAAATTTTTAACAAAACGAACAAACTGTAATACACTATCGATTCACAATCCAGATTATCTCATATATGCGATAATCAAAGAGAAGTGAATGTTGCAGAGCGAAAATTGGCCAATTCGACAATTACAAGTTTCATTTACATTCAAGACATCAAACGTGTAGTTTGCCGTGATTTTAAGACCGGATTCCATTAAAAATTTACTATTTATATTAGGTTTGTGTTGAAGATCACATCTTTATACAGCCACCATATCTCCCTCAAGTGCAATAAAACAAATTTAATGATTAAAGTTGCCACAACGAAACACCAATAGTAGAAGCAGTAGAAAGTATATTTGCGCCAGCGGTATACGAATTCAACAACGAATGTTTTCCATTTCTTCTATGATGCTTTAAAATTGGGAACAGAAGGGTATTTCCAACGACCATCAAATATAAACAAATTCACTGCCAGTTATTAACTTAATTAAACAAGACTATTCTAATTCGTAATAAAACAAAATGAACAATAATAAAGTGACCGTGTTTCGTATTTAAGGACCTGTGACGGTCGTTATCATCTAAATCAAATACTTAGGCTTTAATTAGTGAAATGTCGACCCTAAAGATTAGATTACCTGACTTTGTACGGTTTAATGTATACATCAGGCTATTACTTTATTTCGTTTATTCCTGTACCTTCGTAGATACGAGGATCGACTGAATGTCGACTTGACAATGAAAGAGTCAATTTATAATTTCAAAGCTAGATGCAATCGGCTCCTGGCTTGATTGGAAATTCGGATCAAAGAAGAAGAGTTTACGCCTCAGCAGCAATCAATAGATAGACTTTTCTTGCTGATACAGCAGACTTCATCTGCTTAGAAGCTAAAGTAATGTAAATCCAGTTTTTATAAGAATGGGGTTTTCATTTGGAGTTGATAGTGTAATGTTTTCTTGTATATAATTCTGCCTATTAGTGTTGTTACACTTCTTTGGCGTCCTTCTAGGAATTATCTTCAATTTCGTAATCTAGACTTGAAAGTTCTTCCATAGATAAATCAAGGGACTGAAAACTTTTCAGGCCTCTTTTATATATAATGCAATTTTAATTTGTAGTGACAATCGACAAATCAACAAGATCAAGACGGGCTGAAATATAAAGAAGAAGTAAAATCATATAATAATGAATCAAACAAACCGAATCGGTCGTAAATTACAACCGACCGCTTTGGAACATTCATTAGGCGTTAAACGCGACCCTAGCTCAGCTTAATGGATTCGAAATGTTGTAATGGATCTATACAGGTCTATTATGAACTGTTGGATGCAATAAACCATACCAAAATGTAATAAATTCGTTGATGATAGTTGGATATGATGACGATGTACGAGTAATTTATGAGTTTATTAATAAGATGGAAACTTTCACAACAATTTCCATTTGCATTTGTAAAGTTAAACTATTACTTTCAACATCTGCAGTAAGTCAACTGTTCCGTTCGGTAAATTAATCTTGATTTCTCTCAATTTGTGGCAGATATTGATTCGATAGACCCTCCCCGAAATTTTACTAATAATCCTTGCATCAAACCAATCTCAACAGCCCTTCAATTTACTCCACTCAATTTAGAGTTGCAGTTTCATCTTATCATCGAATTAATTCTCAATATTTCGGACAACTCGACTTCAATCTGTTCAACTCATGATTTGATTCAATAAGCCATAGTCTCTATTATGAATGTATCTATCTACGCTTGCAGTTTAATTGCTTTTGAAATGTTAATTGGAGCACAGATAGAGTCTTGACCGACCCTGAACGATACACTATAGAAACAGACACGCAACGCAATACTATCAATTCATCTTCTCACTCACTCTATATATATCCAAAGATAATCTACACAAGCCGGTAATTGGATCTTTGTTTTGGGTAAACACAAGCGAACAAGAAAACATGTGTTTGAAAAATATTGGCTGCCATAGCAACCTTTAACGCAAACATAAAACCGTTTCATTTGCACTGTATTATTAATGAAATTTAATAAAACGTCTTTCCGTAAGTTTTGATTTTGTTGGATAAATGATACTAACTGTATACACTATTAACGTTGAACACGTATTCATAATTATATCAACATGTCCCCCATTTAAAATCCATAACGTAGAACTAGTTTCATTACTGTGACACAACTACAAGTTTGCAGATATATTAAAGATTATAGTAGTAGTAAATTATAGACAGTCTGTGGAATGTTGAGAGAAATTTTATTTCATAATTTACAACTAGTGATAGCTCAAAGAGAAGGAAATGTCTGTTGGCCCGGCTTTTAATATCAATATTCAACGTAGAACTTTAACTCTACGCTCAAGTCAATTTCTATTTACGTTTCTGTCGAGTGAAATTATTTATTTAATGCTGAGATGATAGCAATATCCAGCAGTACTATCCATCAATCGACATAAATTTTGCACAATTACATAAAACCGTCTAGAAACATTTCTTATGTGGGAATATATCGATTTGATCTACCTATAAGCTACTTTGTTTGAAAGTGGATTAATTAGTGAAGGCGCATTCAAGCATCTATCCATAAAGGGTATTATTAATCACTGTTTGTGCAACTTTTAGGAGTTCGGGTGCATATTTAATTGCCGGACTGGTAGCAATCCATTTAGACTTTCTTCTAAGAAAAATATTCAGACACCGTCTCCAGTTCACGGTGTTGTTGAAGCAGATTTAGTGAGCTCAACGTACATCCTTTTGTGATCATCAATTCCCTCAGCGTCTCCGCCAGCCGACACACTCAACTGAAGTAAACCAGTCTGGTTCTCTTTCAATAGTGCATTGTTGTCGTAAATTAGCATCTCTAATAAATTAATTTTATTTTAAAATGGTTGCCAATAATCGAGGGATGTAGCTAGTTTATTGCTGAAACTGTAAGGATAATGTTTCATTAATAAACGTGAATTATTGTTTACTGCAGCAGTAACGTGATAAATAACACATTCACTGGAAGCTAAAACTATACTCATTATCGTTTCAACAAATAACTCAAATTGTAAACTATCTGCATGAAACTGCACACTACAATTACGTCTAGTTCTCTAGCTATTATCGCCATTCCCATTCCTTATCGATTCGGGTTAATCATCGTAAATCTATTTGTTTTATCATCAACTGTAATAAAATGAATATAAACTTCAATTCTTATCAGAGGGAACATTAAAGTATAACTGCAATAAAATGTTGATTTGATCTATTGATGGTTGGCAATAACCGGCAAGTTTAGCGACTTACACGGCTACAACAACAGGCAACAACAAACAACAACAGCAACGATCAACTTAATGTAATTTTCGTTGTTGTGATTTATTAACCTCAAACTTGAACTTCCTGACTAGTTTGCATGAATCTTACAAATAGAATTTCTGTATTCTATATATATATATATATATATATACATGTTGTATATATTTTGTAAATCAGCAAACATAATCCGGAAGTTGTTTAAACGATAAATGTACGTGATTTAGTTGCATGCATTATAAACACTGCCAGATTATAAGGTCTGATATTGTCAGTGTTTTATTGTTGATTACCTATTTTCGAGTTTGGCTTGAAATAATCCCCCGAAAATAATAAAGGAACCGACAAAAACAAATTGCTAAAGTAAATTTCAATTAAAACTGGCTGTAAATAAATGATGATAACTACTATTAGAATCTTACTGGATGCGAGAATGTTGGATTGAAAATAAATCTGGAACGACGAAACAATAATGTCTCAATGGGGTTGTACATCATTTCCTCTTATTTTCCACAATTTACCGTAAATGTAGCACCAATTTGGCCTCGAAACTCTGTTCTATAGATAGATATATATAAAATAAATTATTGTTGAAACACTGTAGTTAATTTCAACAAAATTGGAAACGTTTCCAATGCAATTTCAATTTTGAACAATACTGGATACAATACGAACAATTAGAAATTTAAATAATTTACGTATTAATTAATTTTCTAATACAATTCACCATTTCCCGGTACTTATCAACGATATTGAGACATTTCTGTCAAATTAATGTAGACACAAAACATTTTGTAATTTCTGTGTAATTTGTATGTAAATTTTGAGTGTTCGTGACAATAATACACATTATAATGTAACTAAAATTCTCCCATCAAATATTTCTCTATGGGAAAGTTGGGTGATTAGTGTGAATTTACAATATAAAATATATTAATGTGGTGTGATAAAAGAGTGGATTTTACGAGATGCGTGACGTGAACGGTTAGTTATTTCGTTCGATTCGTACATAGATCAGTATCGTTCGTCACGTATCTATACAGTTGTGTAGAAGCGGTTTAGTATTAATTGCTTTCTGTAACTGATACTACCTCACACATAGACACAGCATTCGGTACTGTTTATCTATAACTGTTTGTTTATATATTTTTTCTTCTAATGGCTAATATAACTTATCAACTACAGCACGAAATGATTCTCGTCTTGAAAGCTTCTTTCTAATACCGTTTACGCTCTATAAACACCTAGATTTGTGTATTGTGAAGTAGTAATGTTTCATGTTTTATGGAAGAAATTTCCGGTTGACCTTAAAGAATTAAATTACCGCTCCGGTGTTAGTAATGCGCCCGGCGCATCCACCATTTTTGCATAAATGTAAATACTCAAAAAAAAATCTTATTTTCGTTATTACTATACAATCTCATGCTTTCCATTAAATTATATTTGAAGTTTGAATTTTTCCAGTTCGCTTATATTAAAAATCAATTTGAATTTCAGCTTTTAGATTAGACTCGAATAGAAAACCTATACAATCGCAATAAGGCCAAAGCTTTATAGGTTAATGTTTCAAAGTGATTTAAAATTGTATGAGAAAAAACATTGAACAAGAAATGCATAAAATGGAAATTCATAGTGTAGAGCAATGGTTTGCGAAATCTGAGGCGCACTCAAAAAGTTGTGAGCAGTTGAATAGGGAAATAAAAATAACATACACGTGAAAGAAGAATACCATTTTCATCTATTTATTTATTTAACTATCGAATTATTCGTTCATTTATTTATTATTATTGGCTAAATATTGATCTAGAATCGGCTTCCGAATAAGAGTCTTTCCCTTGAATAAAGGAGTAGAATTACTAAAAATTTCATCGCTCTTGGTCAACGAGTGAGGTGTTTGGGGAAATATTTCATCCAAACTACAAAGATTGTTTTTTTTTGACTATGGACCGCATGCGACATTTATGTGATTTTTTTACGGACTACATGCAAATAATTAGGTGCAAACTAACGCACAAGGCAATGTAACCAGTCTAATTAATAATAAAGTAACGGTTTATTTCGTTTTTATATTTCATTGTGCAACTATTGTTAAGACCCGTTTACATCTCATATTCTACATATTTTGGAGCGTAATTGTATTGTAGCTCGAACATGGGTCAATGCACTTCATGCACTATACAAATCATTTAAAGCTGCCAATTAATGCGAAATAGTGGCAGAAATATTCACAACGTAATATTGTACTGTAACAAACTAATTATTATATGGTTTTATTACGGTTTTATTGATTTGAGAGTACGTAAAATTCTAACTAAAGTGCTTTATTCTCGTGCTTTAAAATTTGTCTAGAAAGTGACTTTTTCCTATACGAAGAACGGATGATTGATTTTCTTCAGTGATTTATAGTTGATATCTAACAACTGGCCATAACCATTGGGGAAAATGGAACTCTACACAAAAACTACAGAATCGTGTACATTTGATTTTATAGTGTGCTATTATTCCGCACAATTAGAAACAGAATAACAATCTATTTAACAAAATTCTAACATTGACTTACTATTGACCAAAGTACAGACTAAACCAGTAGATCAAGAAGCATGAAATTTTGCATAAGAGTTGTTTACAAAACGTAGCCAAGAAGGGAATAAAAATTCCCCTTTTAAGGGGGTGAAATATGTCATCTGGGAACTCTGAGTGATATAAGTTTTAACACGTTACCTGTCAAAGCTTATAATCGGACGTTATCTTGCGACTCCAGCTTCTAGACATGGTCAAATTTATGTTTATGTTTTTAAAACTAATTCCAAAATTTGAACCCCAAATATCGTCTATTGTTAAGTCCTGTCGGTAGCTGTTTGATCGAGTCAGTTTTCTAATTTTTCTTTGCAGGAGCGTAGAAGTTATCCAAAAAACTTAAGCATTTGAACAAAGTCGTGTATCCGGCTAGTCTGTTTAATAATATGAAATTTTGCACAAGAGTTGCTTACATAACAAAAGGGTATCAATAAAGGATTTTTGAAAATTCGTCCTCTAAGAATGAGTGTCCTATGTTTTGTCGCTTTGAAACGTTTATAATTGTGGGCAAAAGCCCTAAAGTTTATGCTCTGCACAATTTTACTGATTTTCTGATAAGATTAATTCTTATTAAAACGAAAATAACAGTAGTTTCCTATTATATAACTCGAGATGGTTTTGCTTGATATCTGTGAGTACGAATCAAACCTCTGGAGTCAATACTGGAGTAACGTTCGAAAATAAGAGCATATGTTCCCATGAAGTACTTAGGTAGACCCAATAAAGTACCGATCCAGTGAATTGACTAAAAATTTACAGTAGCTAAAGCAAGTAACTTAAGCAAGTCACTAAATTTACCCACTGGCGTTGTGTAAACGTCTGATTTAGTACTAAAGACAGTGAAAAATTAGAGCAAATTTTAGTGACTTGTTCAAGTTACTTGCTTTAGCTACTGTCTCTCTGCAAATTAGGCAATATGCTCACACATTATTATAGTAAATAAATTGACAGCAGCAAAAAAATCTCTAACTAACAATAGCAATAAAAAATACACGATTTTAAATGGGGATATCGGTAAACAAAAATTGACCTATCGGTTTGGATCTACTTGAACTGAAACAAAAGAGAAGAAGGAACAATTAAATTAGTATTTTCATAGAATTTCTGAAGCTCACTGGAAGATCTCACACTTTTTACATGAGAACGCTAAGCTTAGCACCACACTCTAATTGTAAGTACAATTCGCAATTTTGCATTCAATTAATAATTGAAAAATAATAATTGTTCAAAATGCTGTTAGCACCTCAAAAATTGACGCCCAGATAGCACAGGAACAAATATCTGTAGAAAAAGTGTTGAGTAATACTGTTTCGTTGACTTCTTCTCAAGAACTAAAGAAACACGTCAACTTTACAAAGTTCAAATTTTATTCAACTTGCAAAATTGTATTGTTTTCATCATCTCAATCAAAAGGAAAAGAAATGTAAATATCGTTCATTTTAAGCTCCCAATTATTAATTAAATTCTAGTACATTTATACAATCAAAATACAAAGTTTGAATACTGTTTCAAATATGTTTGTTCGTAACAAAATTGAATTGCATTGTTCAGACCAAAAAAAAAAGACGACATAACATCTACCGCTATATATACCTGATTTCCATTCAATCGGCAGTGAAATAGTCGTATTTGACTTTATAAATCTAGGGTGTGTTTTTCAATTCAATTCTATGCCCTCGTAGACGCTAGGATATCATCAGTCTTTGTAAGAGAACATTTCATCAACTCCCCATGCACACTGACGTCTACAGAGAAATGTAAATGAATTGAAAAAAATCATTTGGTAATTTGTCAAAAATTTAATAAAACGATTGGCTCCGTCAGAGGAGGTCGAATTCGAGTTCATAATAAACTGCTCTCTAACGAAGTTTGAATTTCAATTCAACAACAACAATGCACATCGCTCTTATCGCTTGTTGTCAGTGAGACACTTTTCAAGTGTAATTAATGAACTGGAATTGTTAACAAAAACCTATCTTGTCATTTTCACGTGTATACACAAATTAACCGGAGATTTCCGGTTCTAGCGAAGTAAAAAAAACGCACACACACATTCAGGCGATCAATAAAATCCAAACAAAAATCTGCCAACATTTTGCACACATTTGCTACGGTAGTGTGATAGTGGTGCTTTGTTAAAATCCACAAAAACTGGATTGATTGTCAAGCAGACATACAAAGATTGTCTTTTACATAAAATATCAAACTGTGATGGACATGAATTAAATTGGATCGTGTGCGTGGATTGGTCTTTTTGCTGAAAAAAACACACACACAGTATAACTGACAATCAATTCGAGCACTACTGGAACCCAAGCGGAAACACTGATCAAAATTTGGATTTTTCATGCGACATTTTTGTCGTGTTTATACTGCGATAATACAAAGTATCTAATAAAAACGGTGCAATATTGTCGCCTGGTATACTGAAAATGACAATGCAGGCGTTACAATTTACACAACACAAAATCCGATGAAACTTCTCCTTTATTATAGAAGATAAATGTTATCACGAACCTGTAAAGTTTTAACGAGAATCTGGGTTTTTTCTTCATTTTATCTATATACTTGAAATATATAGGTATATATATATATAGAAGATCTTATTACTTGTCAGTGTTATTTTATTCTACCCATCCTCAATTTCAGGAATGTCTCTTTTTTTTCATCATTGTGATAAAAGTGACCACGTAAAAATTCGTTTAAAGAATGGTAAACTTTCCAAATTGTAATATAACGAGAATAATACATTCAAGATGCAGGCAATGTAAATATAACAAGACCCTTGTTTCGTTGAAACGAAAACGTATGGGTAACAAGGGATTCGATGTCGTCATATTTCCTGAGTGGTTAATTTACTTTCGTAGGTCCTCTGTGTACATGTTCCATCATACCGTACTCCTTTTGCCGGCAACAGGCGTTCTTATTTGTTCATTTTTATCATCAGCATCACAACAATGAAGACTTATTGTTGTGAGTTTTGTGATAAATTCGACACGCGGTACTGTTACTCAGTTACTACAGAAATTCAATCTTTTGAACTCGATTCAGGCCATAAATTATTTGGCTTTTTCATGAACAATACCTAGGTTTATAGGTTCATGAATTCTAAATCAATGTCTCTAGTGCTAAAATCTCTAAATAGTAATAAAACTGAGTTATAGCAATGATTCTGCAGTATGGTTTTAATGATTTTGTTATCAGACATAGACCGATTTTGTCCAATATAACGTCATGACTGTGTGACAATCGATAAATTCTTCAAATGCCAAAGTCCTTATTCAAAACGTATTGAATTAGGCACTTGTATGCAAGAAAAAATCAACAAATACAAGAAAGATTCTTCGTTTGCGAGGAATTCCATATATTGATGTCGACAATCTTTAGTAAACGGTACATTTTTCCAATTCTCATACAGGCAATGGATTCATAATATAAATATTGATGAAAAATACAGGATTTTTTATTATAAAAGAGAATTGGAAATTCAAGAGAAGATTCCTTTACGATTATTTTTGTTATATTTTTCCCCCATCTGATTGATGGAAATTTGAGAAACATCATTGACGGGTCAGGTGTAATCAATACGATGCTAAAATTGAACAAAGCAGTTCAGCTGAGTTTTAAATAAATTATTGAAGATTATGTGCACAAATTACAAAAGAAATTTTCGAAATTCGCCCAAATGCTGAAAGTAATCTACAGAATAATTGGAAACATTCTATTTAATTCATCGTAGTTATCTGTTGGAGAATTGAGCTTCCAGAAAGTGGCAAATCGTGTTGCATTTTATTGATGGAAAAATACAATTGTTTTATTAATCATTGAAATACTGGATAGGATTTCTAATTTAAAAGCAATTTAAGACGACAACATCTATTATAGACAGTAATTGAAATCCTTTTAGTTTGATGAAGAATACCAATTTATACTGTGCTCCGAAGCCAATTTTAAACTCTAACTGTGTACAAACAGTTACAGATGATTGTTGTACAGAACATGCACCGAATATTAAAGGACGATTTTGCTAAAAACCACAGAATTAATCATTTCAACAATTGAACGACCGTGTAAAATTTTTGATAATAATGTATCAGGCATCTAATTGTGACGGCACTTAAATATACTCATTTGGTCAGCAGAGGCTTCTTTAGACAACAGACGAAAATTACAGCGATTGCTTCGACAGCTACATGAAACTGAAACAAACAGCTTTGCGCGCCTATGACCCAAAACCCTGGGGTAGTATCTTTACTTGCTTAACATATAAAGCCTCCTTTGTCTTGAACTAATCCGGTTTTTGTTTCTGGCACCTCCTTCATGTGTGTTCTACAGTGCTCTGGACTATCATCTTGCTTGCCTTCTAAAACCATATTTATTGATATTGTAGATTTCCTACGTCTATTTATGCCATTCGATTCTTGTCTTACTTCTTTAAGTTTAATTCTTTAATTTAAAGCCTGTTTTTTTGTTACAGGAAGTAGAAATTCTTACATTTCGCTATCTACTTTTTTAACAAGTTCGTCAATGTCTGTCTCCCTTGAATGTATGTTTTTCTATTTTACTTTTATGCAATATCATTTCATATTTGACCCCCTCATTTAAAGTTCTATTAAGGCCGATTCTATAATCGCTTTATTGCGTCCAATATTCTGACAGAAATTCTTTTACTCTATGCCTTCGTTATGCCGAAAAAGAATTTCTGGTGCAATATCAGGCAAAATAAGACAATTGTAGAGTCGCTCCTTCCTCCGTGAAAAAATTCAGGAAACATTTTTGAAAATTCACATTCCAAATGGGGCTTCTGCTGATAAAAGTTGAAAGTTAGGATCATTGCTATCTTATTCCAAGTATAACTTTTTGTTTATTTCACAACTCCAGAATCCGTTGTGGATTTTAATATTCTTTTTTTAATTTATTTCTGAGAAAGCCATAATGAAAAAGTTTTTCGGAAATCTACCATCTTGTACTAAGAAAACACTTCATTTTTTTAATTTATTTAATATTTAATTTGTTCTTGTTTACAAACAAGAAACGCTTTCCCAAATGATCTAATGAGGAATTATTATGGAAGAAAAATTGATGATTTTCAAGTTCACGTTTTCCATCGCGCAATCAATAGAAATAATGCACATTTTTAACAACTATATTCAATTTCTTCTATATAAAAGTCAATTTATAACACTAACAAGATAAAAACATATACTTCTTCAACTTTTAGGCCAACAGATACTAGATAAAATAACAATACTTAGAACAAGCGACGCTTTTTACCGTATTTTCACTTACTTCGATATTCGCTATTGTGTTTGATGTGAAACTTTCGGCATATTGTTCTGTAAGCAAGCGTCCAAAATGGTGTATCCTATATGTTGGAAAGAAATAGACGTTCTCACAGCAATGAGAGAGAATCGGCGATATTTGGAAACTCTTTTGTTTATGATCACAAATAAATGAGAAAAACATGCTCTTCCTGGTGTTCTTATTTTGAGGAAACACTTTCTTCCTACTTTATTGTAAAGGTTTCAAGAACACGAAAAACATTTTAGCTCCTGTAAGATTTTAACCTGCAGAAGATGAGCGAAATTGTCGAGATCTCACATTGTTTGTATTTACATATTTTGGGTTGAAGAATTTTTATCAATTGTTTTTCGTTTCGTTATTTGTCGTCTTCGGTAACAATCAAAATGGAAAATTCTTTCAAATCCATTTTTGATTGAATTTTCAACAATAACTTTTCGCTATTCGCTACCATCTAAAGGAAAAGGAATATTTTCTATTTGTGTGAATAGATATTGTATTTATTTACATTTTTGCAGTTGTCACAAAGTAATTTTTATTTATGCATACATATTTCACATAAAATTGTATGCTGCAAAGATGCATCGATGAGAAACGAAGGGCTAACAAATTTGCCAATTTGTTTGCAAAAATAAATATTTTACCATGGCTCCTTTGAAAATTTCACTCCTTCCCCACATTTAGAGTTTTACTTTCGGTGACTCCCTTCTGAAATACGATGGCTCCCTAAAGAGGAGGGTCTCCCCTATTTGAGAAATACGGTAAAAAACTACTGGATATGTACCCTTATAAGATAATTGATTATTTAGTATATAAGTTTATTTTGCTTTAGCATGAGCTTATGAATTTCTTGTTTTAAGATTTGCAACCATTTTTGGCAAAACTTAATAAACAAAAATTGTTGGAAAAAAGTAATTACTTTTTTTTTGAAAAATGGATGCAAAACTTGTAAAAAGGAATCTATACAGCGGAGCCAGACCGAGGCTAAATTGCAGCCAGAGCAAATAAGACTTCTATCTATCGTTATCTATCAGATAATATTCCTCATTCTTATATGATTCGGTGCCTTACTGGAAACGGCTATAGAGACATAAGACACACAATAACTGATATAAGTTTCATTCCAATCCGTTGATAAGAATAAAAAAGGACGAAAAATCGATCTAAATTGGGTCAGACTTTGAATGTTCACGTTTTATGGGGAAATTAAATAGGATTTCCAATCAATTATCATTTTACAATTCAGGTTGAAGCTGGCACTTCGCACAGACCAACTGAGATAGATTCCCAAAAACCTAGTCTGTTTAATCGTTAAATAAAGACCAAAATATTAAATAATACGAAATAATGAGGGGGCGTTTTTATCAAACGCCCTCTATAGAATTTGATAAATGTTTATAATTTCAACTTCAAAGCTAGATAGTAAACAATGAATTTAATGAAATTGCTCTCAGTTGTTCCATTACAAACAAAAATTCATAAAACGATGTTAAGCATGGCATGACAAAGACGGAATAGAATTCAATTGATTTAGAATCGTTTGATAGTAGAATTTTATCCAAGAATATTACAACAAAGATTGTGTAGACCATTAGAAGAGGCTATGACAAAAAGAATATTGTCGATTGTTGTACTATGCACAAAATATGTGATATTATCAATAACAAAAGACAACAATAGGTTTTGAACACATACTATTCTGTAGAGAAACTATCAGACGAAATAATAAAGGATCACCTGAGAGACTGAAAGTCTACTTCAGCAGTGAAATATAAACAATCCCGTCATATGATATCATTATAAATATATTTTCTAAACTATTGTAAAGTTGAGTTGTAACAAATACAGTTGTCGCAATGTGGAAAGTTCTATTTAGTTTTGCTTCAGTAAACATATAATTCACTCTAATACAAAGTTATTTTAAAAAAAAATCTAGATTTTAATATTTGTGAAATCTAAGAATTCTGTTATATAAACAAACAAGACCATATCGTTCAGCTAGAAATTACGATTTAATATCGTTATGTTCCTCATGAATTTTCAATCGTTCTTTTTAAGATATCAGAACAACAATTTCTAATGCAAATCTCTGTTTAACGATATCGTTGAATGTTGAATTTTAAATTAGTGGGTTTTTTGTTGTTTTTCTCATTTACAATCGACAACATTTTCTTGTGAGATCTCTCAATAATTAGAATCGAAATCGATAAACCAACACCGATTATACAAATCCAAAAGACTTGATGACAATCGTAAATGCCGATTGATTCAAATGAAGATGAATGCGAATGGCATATCGGTTTGCGTACTGTTCTCGTTACGATCCGGTTACGTAAACCATACTCATTAATTCGTAATAAACTAAATAATAATTGGAAATTTTATTAGAATTGATTGTTTAATTTCTGTTTACCTGATTTTGAATAATTCGTTATATGGCGATTTCTTCGCTATGCCAACATAAGCATCGTTTATCTGAAATTTTTAAAATGTAGGTAAATAATGCGAAAGTATCAGAAGCTCGAAGTACCTCCATATACCCCGGTAATCTCTGTAGAGAGCACGTTTGATAATTTGTGTAATTGTACAAAATATAAACGTAAGCTGGAAATAGATTGAGATGAAATGCGAACGTTTCGGCTTGTAATCGTTTCATGCCATCTTCTAAACTCAAGTATCTGTCCGGATAGATCTTATTCAAATAAAGATCGCGCAAAATTCCCTTTTTCGGTGCCTAATTATAATCAAATATTAGTTTCAATTCATTATCGATAAGATTTATAGCTACTTCAAAATAGGTTCTAGAATAGTTGACTTTCTCCCCAGCTGCTTCAATGCGACTATTCAATAATTGTTCTAAATTCTGTAGAGGTGTGGTCGATTGTAACAAAACTACAATGTTCGCTGAATAGGAAACATATAGAAACATGAAAGCAGTGAAAAATATTAGAACAATAATACGACCAGAGATTGTACGTGGTTCGGTTGTTGTGCCTTGTTGGCATAACGCCTCCAGTGCTATCAAACTAACATCACTTATTGAATACTGTAATTCGTCAGTCTACAAAAAAACTCTTCAATAATCTAAGAAATAATAAATTATTAAATAATTACTACATTAGATTGTAGCCTTCTTTCGAAATTCAATATAATTCGGATTGTTATTGTAAATATTATTAATGCTAATAATATAGCCAACCAAGCGTCCCAAGTGAAACATAAGAAAAAGATATTCTTTACATAAGAAGTAGATGGTTTGCGTACAAGAAAGCAGTGATCCAGTTGCAAACCAGTTGGTAGAAAATCAACGGCACGATAACGACTCTCGTACATATAGAAACAACCTTAAAGTTTTGAATAAATCTCACTTATTTGTTGTGTTTTCATATATAGTTTCGGGATAAGTAAGTATAGAAAATTTATATGCCTCTACGCACCTACAGCTACAAAAATACATACTGTTTCAACTCAAGCACCCATCTTTCACAATTTGTTGAATTATTGAAACATTCGAATGCAACGTTCAAGAACTGCAACTAGACGACCTAAGAAGTAGACTCAAAGTACCCCGTAGGTAACCTAGTTTGAGCTCTTGAACGAAGGTTGCATGGGCTAAAACAGTCTGTATACCGCGTGTTCGCGTCAAGTGTGAATCCTCAAATATCTCGTTTGTTTATGAATTGAAATGGAAAAGTATCTAAAGAAATTAGGCTACAATGTTTATACTTCAATTTTCGTTCTAGCTATTTTGGAAATGCCAAAACGTCATATAAGATCTTGAAAGTTACTCAATATTAGGAAACCAATCACCTACAATGAATACTGCGACTGAATTTGATATGAAAATAATTTTTTTCTTTAAAAAACTTCTCATTTGCGGCTCAAAAAGAAATTAGAACTTCTCTGGTGTTCAATAACTTATCCATTGATAAAAAAAGCCGACATCAGAATTGTTTAAGAATGGTTTCAATGTCAATGTTATTATTACAACTGTTGACAAGATTTCATTCATAAACAATTGTATTTATAATTGTATTTATAAACAATACTATTGGCCTTGCAATTGTTTTTATTCAAATGTTGTCAAGAGTTGTAATAATAACATTTGCATTCCAAGTATAGTAAACAATTCTGACATCGACTTTTTTCATCAATGGATAAGTTATTGAACCTCAGAGAAGTTCTAATTTCGTTTTGAGCAGCAAATAAAAAGTTTTTTAAAGAAAAAAAATATTTTCATATCAAATTCAGTCGCAGTATTCATTGTAGATAATTGGTTTCTTAATAGTGAGTAATTTTCGAGACCCTATATGACGTTTTGGCATTTCCAAAACAGCTAAAACGAAAATCGTGTCGGTCAATTGAAGTATAGACATTGAGGTCTAATTTCTTTAGATACTTTTCCATTTCAATTCATAAACAAACTAGATATTTGAGGATTCACCTTTTAAAAAAACACCCGGTATATAAATTTTAGTGAATACATTAATTATTATCTTAGGCGTTTTGTATTGTTTTGGGAGCAAGATGCTTGGGGTTGTCATATATTACAACATAATAATAGAAGGTAACGGAAGGATCACAGGAATTTTGAATTAGGCAATCTGTCTTCTATATAGACCCATAATAAATGGTTGAAATATTCAACAACAGTTATTAGAGGAAAAAAATATTATAAGCAAACCTTTCAAGTAGTATTCAAGAAAATTGAGTTAAGAGGATTGGATTCAAATGAAGGAAAAATAAATTGTACGCAACTCGACGAAAAAATTGGTAAAATTAAGAGTGGACAAATTTATCTTTGAGAGAGTAGAAAATCTCAAATATTTCGAGAATATAAAGAAATGTAGAAGACGAGACGCAATATAATAAATTAAATCGTAAAAAGCAGGAGTGTAGAAAATCTGCAATAAAACGACATGAGGCCTGATGTAAAGATTGTGTCGGTAATGTCAAACAATAACTCTAGAGATATTGTGTATCAAATTTTCACACACTTTCGTTGAGTAGTTTTGCAGTTTTCAAGTACTTGACGTGTTTTTCAATAATAAAAATGGACAAGCAAATTAAAGACTACTGAAGCAGCAAAGATTTTAGACATTTTACATGAAAACTGAAAACTGAATTAACAAAAATAGAACTAGTTTTTATCATTTGCTATGAAAATTACTAGATTGTCTTAGACTTATAGACAGAAACTGGGGAAAGCTGGAAATATGTGGATCGATATAAGAGGTAGAAACTCACATATTCCGAGAGCACAAAGAATTGTACAAGACGCGACATAATACAGAAATTAAATCGTAAAAAGCAGGAGCGTAGAGAATCTGCAATATAACAATGCGACGCCTGATATTAGGATGCTCTCGGTAAACTCAAACGATAGCTACAACTCTCGAGATAAGTTTTGTGGTTTCTTAAAAATTTGATATAAAAAATAGGCAGTTTTCTAGAAAACCAACGACTACCAGAAACAGAATTAGTTCTTATCGGTTTTAAACCGTGAAAAGTAGGAGTGCAGAAACACAACAACACGAGGCCTGACATAAAGATATTATCGGTACGTCAAACAATAACCCTACTCTCGAAATATCGGATAACACATTTTCAGACAGTGAATTGTTTTGCGATTTTCAGTGGTGAAAAATGAACAGCTTTAAAAAAACAAAGATTTCTGAAACGACAAGGTTTTCAGACATTTTACTGGCGCTGTTATTAAAAACTGAACTAGTTCTTGTTCGTTTTCAGGAAAATTAATCGACTGTTTTAAAGTAGAGTATAAACCGTCGCTTGAACAAGAACAGAAGCTAGGTAAATATGTGAATCGATATAAGAGGTGTTCAAAAACGATTAAAAATTGAAAACTTTTGCTATTAATTTGCTTTTTTATTGCGGATGAAGACATTAATTACTCGCCCTCCGGTCCTGCTTGGCAAATCAAGAGAATATGTTAATTATGTATGCTGATGACAGACAAAAACAAATAGCAATTATACCATTATTGCGCTAAATATTGGAGTCAATAGTCAATATTAACTTTGTTATACATTACCACCAATATCGATTTCGCCATCATAGATCATTCTAATCAATCCATTATATTTACCGGTGGCCTCATTATAATAACCAAAAGACGGATTTGAAACGATCGTAAAGCTGATATTATGGATTTGGAAAATAAGTTCCATAACACCGTACGATAATTTTGCAAAACTATCAATATGAACATCCCTAATTTCCACATAAAATTCAACATAAAAAACACAACAATAGTAAGAATTTAAACAAATAATAGGGAACTATACCTAAAGTCGTGGAGCTGTTGGTATGTGTTGTTATTCAAAATTGTTAATCCCATTAATAATTTCGTTTGTTGGAAATTCATTCTTTCACTATAAATTAATCGTTCATTGAAAAATAAACCATGAACTGACCAATTCCCATAATAATTCCAAACTGAAATTTAATATGTAAATATTGGCAGTAAAATAATTTTCAATATTTATTCAACTGATTTGATTGGTTGTTTTTCTAATTTTATACGGTCGATATAGTTTAATGCATCCATCATGCTCGATGATAGCAATGATCATTTTTAAATCGGCACCGATCATAAATTTCTCAATTTTTTTCGAAAATCCCCCAAACTCTCCAATCGATATTGTTAATAAAAACTCAACGGACCGGTGTAATATGTTGTTTCGATTAAACTACAAAATTTCCAATAATTAACAGAAAGCACCGAACTTCATTAAAAGTTTACTTGTTCTAAAGTGTTCAATGATTGTTGACAGTTTGTTAAATCACCAACGAAATAGATGTTGTGCGATCGATTGAAAAATATCCGATTTTGTTCTTTATAAACAGCAATTTTATTCAGTTGTTGATCAGAGAATTTCATAAAGTTAACAATACTTTCTGAAATTATAACAAATGATCATTTCTTCTTCTCTGTCTTTATGTGTTTATTTTTTTTTTAATTTTTAACAGTGAAAAAGTATCTTAATTGAATTACCACGATTCCAGCAGGAATTCAACAGAATTGAAACTTGCTTATTACGGAAAAAATCCATCAGAAACTTTTCAGTTATTATTTGATTAGATGAAGATAGATGAATGATAGGTAGAATGGTAACCACAAATCTTTTCATTGTTTTTATCATGATTGTTATCACTATTGTTATGCGATTTTTCAGTCCATTATGCTTTTTATACCGGATTTGTCTCTATTAAATAATAGAAAATCTGTCGGTACAAATCCAATAATGACATGGCGTATGATTTTCAAATCAAACCAATTGACATTGTCCTATGATAGAAAACTAGCTATTGTCGCTGAAGTTTTTATCGAATAATATTGACGATGTGGAGTTTTAATAAAACTATACCAACTGTTCAATAATGGATTATCTACCAGTAAATTCTTTGCCATAAACTGGACCGGCTCAATTTTTAAAATAAGCAATTAGTTATCACAAAACGTTCGGTAGAGGCACTGGTAATTGTTGAGTAGCATAGACTCTCGACAATAGCGACCCTTCCTATATCAAAAAAGACTCATAACAATCAAAACTTCTACAAAAATACTTGTTGAAATTGACGATAAGATGATAACAAATACTATAAAAATTCCCTGAAAATTATTGTCCCAATAAATGAAATATATCGGAATGCCTTTGGTCAATATTTATATTCCTTTAGTTATTTTAAAAGCTAATCGTAAATGTGGCAATTTAGTTTAATACGATAATCAACCGGTAATAGTAATTAATTTAGTGATATTAAACAAGGAATTTTCATTAAAATTCAGGTTATCAATCAATCTGTGAAAAATCGATTTAATGAAAACGGATTAAATATAATTTTCATGTAATAATTGGACACTCAATATTTGTTGATAATTGAAAGAAAAACTCATGTATTTTAATTATGGCTAATTAAAATTTCATTCACACAAAATTGATTGGAGTTGATTTGTATAATTAAAGTACATTTTCTATTGCTGTTGTTGTTTTTGTTACTGTTGTGAAATAAATTGTCGAGTAATTATTCTTATTAACACAACGATACCATTTTACAACATTCAGTCCTTTGTACTTTAGATAAATGTGCTGTAATAAAAGAGAAACTGTTTAAATATCTGTTAAGTATCCTTGGAGAGTTTCTAAGTTTTATAAGCTACCAGCTTTTTGCCATTATTTTTACTGCATCTACTTGATTTCAGTTGGAATTTAATAAAATTTCAAGATGCATTGCAGCATTAACCTTCTAAAACGGATATTATTCTTGCAAATCGTTTATTATAAAATCGAGATATTGTAGTTGTAGAAGATTGTTCATTTTCTAAAGGTAGTTTTAAATGAACAACAACTATTGAGCTCGACTACAGTGATTCTCAAACTTTTACATAAAATCTAAATGTAACTTGTCGCGTTTAATTTAGAAGGCTTAATAATTTTAGATTCTTAGAAGTACACATAACATGTCCGATGTTGTACAATTGTGTTTGTAGCGTTATCACATTTGATATTGTCGGTTTTTTTGATTATTCAACTGTAACTTTTACATTCTCCTGGCGGTTTGCCCGACACCAAATTCCACGTTTCTTATTCCAAAAACCCACAGTTCTGTTTTTACACGATGGATTCGTGTTAATAAATATATTACTTCTGTGGAAAAATCGAAGAATAGTTCCAGTCAGGGCCGGCTCAGGGCCATAGCAAACTTTACGTCTAGTACTTGCTGAGAATGATTATTATTAACTGAAAAAAAAAAACAGAAGAATGGTCTTGCCTTTCATAGATAAAAATTAATTTAACTGGTTTCCTAAAAAGTAGCAAAGATAATACAATGAAACAGGCGAAATGTTCACGATTCTGACGTTAAATATCAGACAAGGAATTTAAAAAAAAAGTTAATCCGCCCCCATAGGGGATCCATCCAGAATGACAAACACCTATACACCTATACACAGTTTTATCCCCTATTTAACCACCTTACGGGAAGAGATTTAAGAATGCTTTCCTAATGTGTATCAGCATTCTGCTTTTTCTAAGGGAAAGCAATTTAGGCGGTGCTAAAACATTACTAAGTAGGTGAAAACAATACAAATCCACCACTTTGCAAATCAACGTTCACCAGTGAATTAAAAGCTACTATTAAAACAACAAATCCATTGAAAACTAACCTAATACGAATAATCTTGATTTTTGAGCTCATAAGTAGTGATGGTATTCCTAGCTATTATTTTTTTCCACGTATCTAGATAAAATGCCACAGCTGTATATTGTGGTCATAAGAATTCCAGTTTTTGAATATTCACTTTAATTACTCATCAATCTGTAAATTGAATTCAATTCTTTGAAAACCGGGTTGTGCCCTTTTGCAAATTAAACCTAAACCTTCCAAAATCTCTTTTGTCTATCAACAAGGTAAAAACTAAAGAACGCAGTGAATTCGTGTATGCATCTAGAATTACCAGTTCCTGGTCCAGGAGAGGCTTTATAAGGCATGCACTTTAAGGGGGTCCTCTGGTTTAATAGGTTCAAAGAATCGATTTTTTTTATTGCATAAATTGTTTCCTTAATGTGTCTAGAATGTGGAATTAAAGTGATTTTTCGATATTCGAAGCCATTATAAAGATACAGCAGTTAGAAGAGACAGGTGTTTGGGGCGTTGAGCGGAGCGCTTGGAGGACGAGCGTATTGTTCTCTATCGGCTCTGTACCTGAGACCCTTCTGAACAAATAAATACTTAGGGTGGATGTGAGCAAAACGGGGTACACCAAAAATTCAGCTCAAAAATGTTTTTCCCATTAAATGTCTCTAAAATACTCAAAAGTTGTTTCTAACATTATTTTAAGTGATCTTTTTTTACTAATTTAATATTTCCTAAAATCTATTTACAATAATCACAATTAAATTCAACATCTTCGTCTGAGACACCCGAACATGTGGCGTGAACCCACTCATTACGATTCTGACATTGTGTCCATGATTTTTATTTATTAACTTAATTTTATTGTAAAAAAAATTTTCCTTACTTTTTGGAGGGGTACCCCATTTTACCCGCAAAAAAATTATAGCAGCTGAAAATTAATTCCATTTAAAAGGAGGAAGATTCAGCATATTTAAACTCCTGAAAACTAAATATTTTCTTAAGTACCCCGTTTTAGTTATAACTGTAGGTATTTGAAACTTTAAACGCGTTTTTCTCCAAACCATGTTTTTCAAACTTTCCTCCATCATATCTCAAAAACGGCTTGGCCGATTTACTTCAAATTTCTAGAGTCTACTCAGTACATCTAGACGCAGTGAGTGGACTATTATCATCCCAAAATTTTAAAAATTTCTATTTTTTTTGTATTAAAAAGTTGACAAAAAATACATGAAATTCGGACTTGTCTGTTCCGAAGTCTGTCAAAAATCCAATTTTCAAAATTTTTTGTTTATCGTAGTCCACTCGGTGTATTTAAGTATACAGATTAAAACCCCGCCGGGTTTTTTTGTTTCATTTAAGCCAATCAGCTGATATCATGGAGAAAGTGGGCGTCCATTTTTTTGAGGCGGGTGTCTTCAGACCACTATAACTTTAATTCTACTGAATATTTTTAGCTAAAAATTCAACTGAATCATCTTGAAATATGTATAAATAACTGGTAAAAAGTTCAAAGTTCTATCTCTTTATTGGTCTTTACAAAAAAATCGCAAAGAATCCTTAAAAATCAGGGCGTCAAACCAGAGGACCCCCTTAAAATAAGACGATGTAGTTTGTGTGTCTAAATTTTAAAATTAACCGCTATGATCAAAACAAGGTTGATGATTTTACGCAATTATCTTTGCATAGTTTCGCATATAGGTATATATGTTACTGTGAAAGTCCGAAATTGGTGAATGTCCGAAATATTTCATTACATTGTTGTACATTCGGACTTTCGATGAACAATTTCAAATTCTGCATCGCCACGCGTCACAGGTCATTATTTCAATACAAAATTAAGACTTCAAAGTTCCTAAATTGCATACCTGATGGTGTAACTAGAAAGTGGGATTCTAGAAACCAATGTAGATAAAGTGGGGAATATTAGGCAGATTACCTAAATCTATATTAAAAATAACCTAACTGAAATATATTCTGCGCATCATAGTAACCGCCCTAACTCAGAAATAAGGGTATTTAGCAAATATTTCGGACATACACCAAGCGCCTATGTGAACATTCACCAAATTTCGGACATTCACAGTAACATATACACAAATATATGCTTCGCCATTTATTTTATCGGCTCCTCCCAAGTAATGAATAGCCCTAGCGTCTACTCTGGGGATGTAAACAGACGGTAACTGCTTCTAAATTAGAACGACTCTCTTGTCGACTAATAAAATAAAAGAAACATAATTTTCCAAATACGGTAATAATTTATACGTGACCTGTTTCGCATTCTTCGTAACCCATAGTTTGCGAAACATTGTTCGAATGTAATCAGCTTATATGCGAGAAACAAAATATATCGAATAGAATATTTGAAAGCAACTAGCTACAATCAAGTTCTCTTAGAGAAAATTCCAACAAACAAGATTTATAACAGTTGTATTACGATCAATATAAAATTAATCTAGAACTCTGTGTAGGTATCTGTTGCTAAGCAATCATTTCGATTTAGATTAGAAATTAACTGGAGCATAAACGAGATTGTTGATCGTCGAGGCAATTTCTAATCGTAACAGTCTTAAATAGCCGTGATCGTCTAGTGGTTAGGACCCTACGTTGTGGCCGTAGTAACCCAGGTTCGAATCCTGGTCACGGCAGGACTGTCTCAATTTTTTTGATTTTTTAGACTCGATGACAAAATTGTAACTTATACGAATTTGACTTTATATTTGCCTGTAAGATTGCTGCACTTCTCGCCTACGTTTAAAACTTATAACGTCATTCTATATTGTTGTATTATACATAAAATGAAATATTATACTACCGTTTTCTAAAAGATGTATGGGCTCTGGTAGAAACTTTAAAACGAAAAGCGTACAAGACATTGATTGAGGCGTACGACGAAAAAAAGAAAAGCACCCAGAAACAGGAATAGACGGCTAACATGCAGTTTCGCTTAAAAATACATCCATTTTATTGCCAAAGACCACCACCCTCAATGGTTCGTTTTAATCTATCATTCGGTCGAAGAGTCGAGACAAGAATCACGAATGGCAAGTTGATAAAAAACTGAAACGAAAAATTTGGTGACAGTTAAACTATAGAAAAAAAAACGTAACGCACACTACACAAACAACAAACGTAAAGAACAATACAATCGAGTGAATTATTTGAAATTCGTTGTATTTCCCAAGAACATTTAATTCATTGTAATGGTGTACAATTGCGGGTGATTTTCAGACAATCACCCGACAAAAGCGCAAACATGTACAGACTAAAAAGTCGACCATAAATCTAGTCTATTCAATGTCCACTCACAAGACCGATTAGATCAGTTCGAGTACGAAATTGGATCAATTTGACGTTGGTTTGATATCTCGTCAACGTTTGGAAATTACCCTGTTATCCTTTTTACAAAAATTTGTCGTATCCGGCAACATCCGGTGTTGTTGGTGTGATTTATTTATAGTATACGTGAGGGAGGTCAGTGCGTGTTTCGATCGAATGCAGGTCAGTGGAACACGTTATCAGTTAAAGCACGATGTTACCAATGAGATGACAGGGGTTTTGTATAATCACATAGTTTACTGGCGATATAATTAATCCATAGATGTCTGTATTTATGTGTAATTGCGTGACCATCTAACATATACACTATAATAACAGCTTGGATTACTGTCATCTAACAATAATAAGCATAAATAGAACAACACACAAGGGGCGTTATTGCCGTTAGATGGATGGATAGGTAGTAGTAATAAAAATCAAAATAAATCGGATTTTGTTTCTATCATGCAACAATCAGATCGTTAGATTTGTTTATAGAATCGTCGTAGTATGATGAAATTGGCTTTCTTTCAAAGTACTATACCAGCCAGTATGATAGATAGAATGAAATGAAAGAGGAAAATATCGTTTTCAACTATACTGGAATATTTGAATAATCCTACCAACATTGTATAAAGGGACTGGATGTACTAGAATTGAGTTTCTTATAGGTTTATGGTATTTCTAAGAAAATAGCCAGAATTGAGAGTTGGAGAGTATAATCTGATTTGTCAGTTGATGAAATTTGGAAATCTATCGAATTATATGTAGATAGAATTTTGGATTGCTTGGTTAACATCTTTGAGATATTTCGAATTGAAACGTTGACTAAGCAACCTAATGTTAAGGGACTATCCTGAAATGTTAAAAAACAAACTTTTTTCATGTTTTTTCCTAACGAAGAAAATTAAATATACCCACTGAACTTCGACGCTAAAATTATGAGTTGCAACGAATTTATTAGTCTACATTTGGGTCGATGGCGATCTACCGAACTATTAAAATACCAATTTTGGCCGATCGATCGCAATATCCTTATCGAACATGTTACGATTGTAACGGAAAGCAATGAGTAAATGTAATGAGCAGGTCCAAATTTTCCTTCCTAAAACGTTAATTTTAAACTTCTTTTGACGCGAAAGTACTTCATTTTTGATATTTGAAATCTCTTCATGATAGAAGCATCTGTAGCAAAATCTCTTCGTTGAAAAAAGAACCGAACCCGTTGCCATGCATTTCTAAAGTTTTTACTTCCAAGGTGAAATTTTTCAAGATTTTAACAACAAAAGTGGCCTAAAGATTCTTTAATATCTTCAGTGATCAATTATTCTTTAATGACTGTTTTCCATATTTCCAAATTAGCTGCATGGACTAATGGACTAGTGTTTAGGACAAGACAAGCCTAATCATTGAACTTTAAGTTGTTAAATTTTCTTTTATATCCGTAAATAAATTAGCGAGGTATTTTAGCTTAAACAGTTTGATGTGGAAAACGTCTGTATATTTTGCTTATCTACCGTAGCATTTTGTACTGAAACATATAGTATGTATTCCATATTTCAAGAAGTAGATCTTAAAAGTGCGAAATTTGGCCAACCCTACAGTTTTCAAAACGCGGGGAGGATCCAGCTCGTAATTCTTGACTCAAGCAAAATAACAAACTAACCAAAAAAGTACATAAAGGGATGGATGGGGTACGGCGGACCCCTTCAAAATTTGATCAAAAAAATTTTTTTATATGTTTTTTCATAAATTATTATTATGCGATACTAATAGACATAATAGACCACCCAAAATATTGGGTCAAAAAAAATATATCCTGGGAAAAGTAACCACGAAAAACAATGTATAAACAAAATTATTTTTTATTAAAAAATTAGAAATTTAAAAATAAAACCAATAAACAGATGTAAATTATTTACAATTAATAAATTATACATCACAATGATGACTGATATATTCATCAGAATAATCTGCATCAATGCCTCTCCAGGAATCAAGAGACCATTCCTTGCATGTTTTGCACTGAATCCATGATTCCTTTGACTCGGAATACAGTATTTGTATGGGTTTGTTTAAATTAGAGCAAAAGTAACTTTATTTGTTAGTAGAAAGCCACAAAAAGTAATTACGGGTTTAGGGAATACGTCGAGCCCCACCCTCCCCAATTTTTTTTTCTGGATGAAATCATAACTTTGAAAAAAAAAAATTTAAGGTGTAATATGTAGACTTTTTCACCAACTTTTTCAGTTCACTTAGAAGGTAAATTAATATTGAGGAGAAAAAAAATTTGGTTCGATTAAATTGTTCGCTTAGTTTTTCAGTTATCACATCAGCCGTTTTAGACATAACAAGTGGAGCAAACGCATTCTAAAGTTTTCAATATCAATTTTTAATTATCTTACACATTTAAACTTTCATAAACCACTTTATAATCATAATTAAGGTGCAACTCAACACTATACTATGAGACCTAAGTACTATACAGACTGTTTCAACCCATACATCCATATCTGATAACTCCTTCAACTATTCAAATATTCGTTTGTAACCCTTAAAAATTTAACCTAGACCAAATTTGCAAAATCGGCATGAACCTTTTAAACTTTATGATAAAGTTGCCAAAAGGAAAGCTTACCAGCAGAACGCGGTGAGAAGATCATAGTCACCTACAAAAAATTATTGTAAACTAGCGGACCCGGCGAACTTTGCCTCGCCCCAATTTTACGTGAATGCGTAATTTACGACTATCCGGAATCAGTTTAACAATACACAAAACTCGCAGCAAGAAAAATAGCACATTTACTGATTTACTGTAAAAAATTACAATGCCAAAATGACACCTGTCAGATTGTGCGTCTAAGTCAACTCGGATTTTGAATGAAAACTTTCGATTTTTCCAATTTTCCGACTTTTCCGGAGGGATTTTCCAAAATTTTCTTCCGTAAAAACCTTCTCCTCGAAAATACGAACAACTGACAAAAATTTTTACAGAAATCGGCCCAGCCGTTCTCATTTTATGAATTACTATACATTTTTTACACCATTTTTATATATATAATAGATTTAAATATTACGAATTTTAAAAAGTTGATATCAATTTTCCAAATTTACAAAGTGGCCTAGTAGGGTAAGTGTGGGTATTACCGCGGCTTGAAGTGTACGTCTAACTTTAAGAGCTTATTTTGAAGATTCAGTATCGACTTAATTTTTTTTCTTAACCAGGGGTAGTTTTTTCACTCAAACTACTCCTCTGGTGATCTAGTTCACATTCTTGAAGGTTGCATTCGAATATTTTAATAATTGAAGGAGTTATCAGAGATGGTTGTATGGGCTGAAACAGTCTGTATGTAATAAAATTCTTCATAGAAAGGCCATGCTCGGCTTCGTATTTTTGCAAATAGTTGGAATTAGCAACCTCTGTGAGTTTGTAAGTGTATTTTTGGACAATTTATCTAGCGATTTAAACACTAAACAGACTTTTTTTTGGACGTTCCAATTCAGGGCACCCCCCTTAAACAATGAAAAGCGAACAACGCTATACTGTCGTTTTCTATATGTAAAATAAAACGAGATTTTGTATTCTAGTATTGTAATGTTTATATTCCATCTAAAAGAATGTATTAGATAAAACTGGTTATTTATTTGAGACTCTTATACAGATACGCTATTTACGTAACTTTATTGTCGAAATACAACTCGCATAAGTTTAAATGTACAGTAAGCACAGTACAGAAATGGATATTTTCCATAAAGATAAAAGCATAATCAGATTATAGCACATTTTCATCAGTTATGCTGAATTCGAAAGTACACACAACAAACTCTCATCTGTCTCCTTCAAAAAAATTTCAAACAACCGATTGTTTCCGTCATTTTTTCTATTCGCCTTTATATCGCAACGAACATGCGACATATTCAGTTTAGTAACACTCAAGCCGTGTCAACTGTCAGAAGAAGGTGGAACAAAATCAACGTTAATGTAACATTAAAACAAAGACAACTGAAGAAACGAAAAATAACAATTGGACAGTGGTGGTTTTTTCGTAAACTTCATTAACCAACCGACTTGGAACAATAGAATTCCCCTTTGAGACTTGCAAGTAATTTTTTTTTGGTATTTTGTGTGAGGGTGCGTTTTTAACAATTGGAAATAGGCGGGCCTCAAACATTACAGGTACACTGTCGGAAGAGATATGCACAGATAACAGAGGCAGAGATAGGGTCCCTGGGGGCTGTTTTAGTTTCCTCTTCACAGAAACGCCGATAAAATTAGATGAGGGAGAGACATTGAGATTTTTAGACGCATTTATCAGGCTCCTCTTTTATACGTTATTCTGTTTGTAAATTAGCAACTAGTTTATTTGCTTTTAAATTCCAACAAACATTAATAGTTACACAACTTGTGGTTAACACTACACATAAGCAGTGTAGATAAAGAAAAGCTAACAGATCCCCATTATTATGTAAAATGTCTGCATTGCTACTTAATCTAGCCGCTAGAATAGCAGAGATCATGTTGCTTTCTAATTAACAATTAATTCTTGTAGAATATGTGCATATTTGTGCACTCGAATGCCATCCACATAACTTCCAACAACAAACTTTATTATTCCTTCCTCTCATGTCGTGCAACCAATAAAACCGGAACAATATGCAAAAGTTCAAACAATGTCTTAATAAAATAATAAACGACAATCTACAAAGATATGAATTATTCCAATCCATATTTGCAATCTAATAAATTCACTATTCACTTTTATAAAGATATTTATAAGAATTATGAAAATCTCTTTAGAAAAATTGCTTGACTGTGTGGGAATCGTGTAACGCTTTGAAACATTAACCGTTTGAGTAAAGTTTATGATAAAGTTTATGATACCTTTGAGCGAAATTCTGTCGTATATTGCAGGACAAACATGCGCCCACAGAGCTTGTTAATTTTAAATATTGCCCAAGTTGTACGTTGCACAACTTCTCCAAATTATTTTCTAACGTATCGTTAATTAATCATAAAAACTTATCTTTGTTGCAGTATTTTTAATGATAATGGAAGAATAGTGTAACTGGGAATTTAATAAAATTTTCACGTTCGACAAATGCTGTTTTATTTTTATAAAGATAGTACTACTGTTTGAGGAAAATGTGCGAAGTTTCATGTAGATCTGTCAACTTATAGCTTCAAAGTTGAAGTGTCATAATATGTTTTTTCTATTTTGCTTCAATAATAGCGCTATTATTAAACTCGCTACTGTATCGAAATGTGCACATTTTTTAACTAGTGCTGAAAAGTAAAATAGTAGGAATTTTTTTTTCCACTAGGTTGGTAACATTATCATTGCTTTTGACAACTGTCAAAAATCATAAAAACAAGATACTTAATATATCGTTTTTGTACTGATCTTTGGATTTATCGGGTAGTAAATTGCTTCCTGCATTTTCAGCAATTTCCCTTATTTCAGATGGAGTACATGAAAATTCTTCACTCATTGTTAAATAAGCAATTTGGCGAAAAAAACAATTGACTAAGAGTGAAAAATAAAACAATCGAAGTTTCCTAGCTGAATGTTCAATTGTTTTTTTTTAGTAACACCAACTTCCACCAATTTCCCTAAATATTAAATCTCGCAATTTTTTTGTAAAAAAGGGCACAAAATAGGCAAAATAGAAAAAATAGTATAAAGAACTCGTGTCAGAAGTCGTATATTGCACTCGTCCATTAGAAAACTCGCGGCTCCGCCGCTCGTTTTCTAAACTTGGACTCGTGCAATAATAGGCGACTTCTGACACTTGTTCTTTAATATACTATTTTGTACTGGAAAAAATTGAATATTGAGCACTGGCGTTCCACCAAAAGAACTTTATGAAAGATTGTTAAAAGTACTATTCACCCTCAATTAGGACAACATGTGTTGCTGAATTTAAGTGGTCGTACAAGCCTTCAGAACGATCCTCGTGGAAGATCTCCAAACAGCGCCTCAACATTAAGAAACAGCAAAAATACACATGGTTTTGGAAGATCGTCAGTTTTACAGAGAGAGGCACTGCAAAGAACATTTTTGCTGAAATTTGGGTTTCAGTAAACTGCGTGTACAGTAGATCCTGTCTCGCAAATACTGGAAAAAAGCATATTCCAATGCGACTTTCTCTACAACATTTGGAGCATTTTAGAAAGAATAAAATGGATCTTATGCATTGTTCATCACTAGGGATGAAACTTTGGTCTGCCGCTATGATCCTGCATCAAAACAAGAGACTCAGGAATGGTGTTTACCTAGTATCTACTTATGTACCAAAGAGAGTTAGGGTCCAGAAAGGAATTTTGTTGGAAGATTACCTCCAAACTGATAAAACAATAAACCCAGATTATTATTGTAATCTTTTGGACCACCCGGTTGTGAAAATTTGTACAAAAAGACTACGCACTTTCTATTACAGCTCAAAAATCCGGAGCAAAAATCAATGAATTACAGCAACATCCACTCTATTCGTCAGATTCAGCTCTTTTGTCATTTTCCACATTTCAGGAAATTGATATATGGAAACGATTTTCATCGACGAAGAGGTGGAAGCCTTAAGTTAGAAAAACTCTGGAACAAATCTATTCATGCATGGAGTGTATATTGAATGATAAAATGTATGTGAAACCATAAAATCGTGTTTTTAGAACGGCCAAACTTATCGAATAACCTCCTAATAAATATAGACGTAACTATTTACTTCCAAGGAAATAAGGTGGCGACAAGGCCTCTGTGTTACTTTGCACATCACCTGTTTCGATGTTTTTGTTCTATAAATTTACTGGATATTTCAATTCGATTTTCTACTTTAATAAATAGCAGATAGTTGGATTTTATGGTTTATTTAAGCAATAAATGTTGATTTAATGGATTATATGGCGTAATGAAAAATAATAAAATTCGTCTCGGATGCGCACCTGTTTAAACAAAACCAATTCCACTTCTCTTAAGTATTGTACTTGACGAATATTATGATGAAATCCCATTAACGTCTCAACTAGTTCTTGTTTATTGAAATTTCCACTATAAAGAACACTAAGTGAGTTGAATAAATTATAGTTACAATAATACGACTTTGTCAAGTTTTATCTAAAATATTAAAGATTTTTAAGCAACAAAACGACTAGTTGTTTAGTCAAGACCACACTGAATAGAATTCCAAGGCAATCAAGCTTCAAGCAGTTTATATATGTACAAAGCTTGAAAATACGATTCTAAATGCACAGTCAAAGTTTTAATAAACGTTACACAAGTTCCATTTGATTTATTGACTTTAAGGCGATATAACTTTACGAGTTATTCAAATTTTGAAATATCACTCATCGGTAGGAATTGAAGAAAAAAGTTCTAAATAGATTTTCGTTTAAATAATTAAATTCTCACTGTTTATCTAATGAATTGTACAGCCCGGCGCATCCACCATTTTTCTGTTAAATAACTGTTTTTTTTATTGAATTTTTGTTTATTTTAATCAACGATAAATAAAATCTACAATAAAATCGCAATTTTCGACTACATTCAACTATTTGGTACATTGATTTGTATAGAGAGTCAATTTCATAACAAATAAAATTTACTGAATCGTAGCGATATGAAAATTGTTTCACAAATCTCTTTTGAAAACAATTGCAGAACACAAAATAACTACATTATTCCAATGCAACAGATTTGTATGTTGTTTAATAATCGATAACAGTCATGTTAAAATTGACAATAGCAACGATATAATCGAATTCTTTGCATTTTCTATCATTGAACGCTTCATTTAACAATTTGATCAATTGTTTACTAAACAATCGTTTAGATTTGAATAGCAAAAAGACGAAAAAGAACGCAGAAAATCGACAAGAAAGATGTAACGAATGACGCTATAGATTCTGTAGCTAATGGCAATCTTAACTGTTAGTCGAAAATATTTATAGCTGAATTTAAATTTTGAATAGATCGTAATCGAGCATCGCACTCCTACTAAGAACTTCCTTTGAGGGTTTATCTGTACAGATATTGGGGGGCAAGACTCCAAGTTTCTATAAATAGATAATATCGATATCGTACTTGTTTCTCTCGCTTTGTTAACAAATAATTTTCTCAATAAACTTATAACGATGAAAATTGGGGATTCTGTACACGTTCCAATGTGAGGTTGCGTAGGCTTTGTGCCGCCCTTACGCTCGCTCTTCGTTTCTTTTTTCTACCAACGACTTAGAAGCCGTGTAAATGATGTGAAAGATAACCTGTGAATTTGCAGACATCGCATTTTCGTCGAGAATATCGTTCCGAATAAAATAACAACTTACTTTACGGAAAATATCAATTTCGTAACAGAAATTTGTGATGAATAAATTACATACAACTTGTAGTTTTATTTACTAGAAAATATGTTCAATATTTGCGTTGGAGTTGATTTTATCAAATAAAATCATCTTGTTCGTTATTAATCTGATTTGACATTAATAAAATTGCTGAACGTTTCTAACTCGATTTCCATCGAAGCAGACTTGGAATCTTTATTAAAACGACGATGATGATAACAACAACAACGAAAAAAAATAAACCAGAAATTAAGTTAGTCGACTAAATATTGATCAAATCCTAAACGTTATCGTTTGTGAACAGAAAACGCATTTTATATACATAAAATTTAAAACCGTATCTTTTGGTGACATTATGATATATTTATCTCGACGGTTTTTTTCGCACGAAACACGTGCCATCCTGTGTAAAATTCGAGTAATAATTGTAAATGTCGAGAAGATGGTTTTGGTTGGGTTTTTGGGAGAGCGAGTGTATCATGCACGTTATAAATTTCATGTCTTATCAACCAGTCAGGCATTCTATCTCGTTCTAACCAACTACGAGTTGAAATATATTAAAGGATCAAGTAAATCTAACATTAATAGTGACACTAACTTTGCCGTAAATCGTCTATCTTCTCCATAGCTACAGTACATCCCAACAACAGACCCTAGTTTGTTTTTTTATTTAATTTATCATACAAACATCATTCGATTATAATAGATAGAATCAGATCGAGATAGAGTATCATTTGATTGTTAATCCTTCCAGTCTGTTTGACTTGAAAACGTTGTTATGTTGGAACGAGATCTTGTCATTATTTACTAAGGATGCTTATCTCCATAGTAAAGAAACTATCTAATAACAGTATAAAGTAGCGAGAATATGATAGGAAGTCTGTTAGTTGAAGATATCGGTCTAAGTTTAGACAACAGCTCTAATCTAGGACAATGCACATATCTTTTAACTATTCGTCAGATTAAAACGACTACATAGTTTCAACTGAAACTGTATAACAATGTTGGGCGTCTGCCTCTCAACTCAAATAAGTACAGTTTCCTAGGGAACTTTCAAATCGTATCAACTATACGTTATTCATGTTTGACAACAAAGTTCGATCAGAAATTGCAATTATCTATAACGTTAATTATGTTTAAACGAAATTGTAAAGTTTACACCGTCATCATATTGACGCACGTCCAAAGTTGATAAGTTCATGAGGTTGGAGATGTACGAAGTCCTCTTAATCAAAGGTTTATTGTTAGTTTCTTTAATTTTTTAAGAGTGCCACTAAAGTCGTAACCGAATGAAGACATCGTTTTTGTGTGCGAGAATTTCCAGTGTAATATCAACCTTATAGATACGCACATCACGTAAAAGTTATAAATAGCGAAGTTATTGATAAAAATTGCTTTCGTACCATGAAATGCCCGTACTCGTAATATTCATGGCAACATTAAGGCCAAACAACTATTTACAATTGTAGCACAAATGAACTGATATTGCTTCAGACAAGTAAACTAATAAAGTTTGCTACAATGATGTTATTGCACCAATATTAATTAACTAGCTAGAGCAAATTGCAATTATATTGTTGAACTGTTTAGTTCGTACAGTTGAGTGTAAACAATACTATATTGTTTGAAAGTTAAAATATAGAATTTAAGAAAGTTCGTTCTTTAGAGTTTTGGTGTATCAAGCCAAAACAGCGGAGTTATTATATTTTCCCCATCGTCGTTCAATTTCCCAGCATAAATTAGTTCCACACGAGTATCCCCCCAAAACAGATCCAATATAACCAATCTCTACCCTGCAGTTAAAAGAAAACTACGAACCTATAAAGGGATTCAAGTTGGTTTATGTTAAAAATCTTTAAATTGAAAAATTCGGTTTTGTTCAAAAGCATCCAAATAAACGAATAAATAAAATGGAAGGTCAAGGGTAATAAATAAGAAATATTTCATGAATTTATGAGTAGACGTTTTGAATTGCTAAAATCGACGAGAAACAACGATACACGTGATGTGTTTGTTAGAATTTGTAAAGAGAATTCTGCGGGCTTTTGTGGAATTTTCTTAGATTTGAAAGTGGTATCACGTAACACCTGCCACGAAAACATTGTTATGAATTAAAGAAAAATCAATAACTCTCCTAATGTAATCCAGTGTAAAATAATTTGTTTCCATTCGTTTATCTCTATGATCGTAATGTTCATAGTGGGATTAGATTAGTTTGAAACATTTCCAATTAGCTTCAGTAAACCGATTTTCGTTCCGAATTTAATTAAAAAAGATTATATGAAAACTATAAGTATTCAAATATGATAAATGAAATTCCATTACAGTCCGTTGAACGAAGAACGTTCGGTCGCCTTGTTCCTTTGCCGAAATTATTAAATTTGCAAATGTTGAAATTCAATTTTTTCGATCATCTGTTGGGTAAACTCCGAAAAATGTTCGATAAAAATACGAAAAACCGAAAAAGAGATCCGTAGAATGAATGCAGAACGGTAGCAAATGTATAAAACGTAAATTTCGCTGAAAGACACAATTTGTTTGTTGTAGTCAGCAAGATATGCTGACATATAAAATGGAAATCCCGACTGTTTGTAGGAAAAAATAAAATAAAATAAAGCACATTTGGACTGCTGATATTCAAGTCATCTACCTGAAATGGAATTAAAATCCAAACAGGCATTTCTCTTCATTATAATGCTCCAGCAGGCTGAACAGACAAACATGCCGAAAAAAAAATGGGGAATTAGCCCCGTCAGGTATACTATCAGTAGATGTTATTTGGACTGTCGACAATTTTTAAATTAGCCGGTAATTTATGGTTCAACAACAACGAATTGTTTGGTTTTATTCGAGTGAGGTACAGGTACAGCACGTTAATTTCCTTAAATTAAGCCCTAGAAAAAATGATGAATTGAGACTACAGCGAATCGGATTCCTTCTCGTACTCGTATCGTAAATTTAAAACATCAAATGGAAATCTCGTTTTATTCTTCGCTTTCCACATTCTTTTTAGCTTCGATGTGTGTATGTGCACGTTATTTATAACCAAATCGAAGAGCACATTATCGATCTCCGGCTTTCATCTGTTCTATTTGAATGTAATGATTTTATCTAAATTGGCTATTTAGTTTTCAACGTTTCTCCCACAACAATCTTCAACAAATCCACACTTTATCAGCAACGAATTTGACGAATTATCGTCGTGGTCATGAGAATGATTCTCATCAGTTAGCGTGGATATTTTAAATTCAAATAATAATCAAATTGGCTCGAATTTCTCATTTTCTCGTCCACGTTCCTTACCTTAATGGAGTTAAGATGGAAGGTACATTTCTACGCTTTAAAATTCCGGCCCTAATTCATCGAAAAGCTGTCGTTTTGTCTCCAATAAAAAATCCAACAACACAACTATACGATAATTCAGCAAGTTGGTGTTTGCTTTGGAAATTATGGAACGTTTCGCTACGTAAACGTCTTTATAATTTGCTCCGATTTTCTTTGTTTTCACAAAACTCAAACAACAAAATTACCATTAGATAGAAATCAAAATTTCAAGTAAACTTTCATGAGACTTGCCGACAAATCAAGCTGTTAACGGTAATGAATCGTCGACTATTAATCCGTATACATTTGTGTTCAAACGATAATTGCATGTTAAGTGATACGTTATTAAAGCGAACGGTTTTATTCGTGCTCCGAACGAATGTAATAACGTGACCTATATTAAATTTTCAAGAAATTCCAAGATGCCTATTTAATATTCCCATGATCGTCTACACGCCAATCGCACGAATTAACACCATTGTCAATTTGGGAACGTGATAGAACTTCATTTACTAAACGATAAATAAGGCAATAAATCACGATTTAATTTGATTGAGTCTCGTGGGGGCAGACGAGGCAGTTTTATCGGATTTTTTGAGCGGTGTCCAGCCGAAATCGATACGAATGTTGACGTGTGCCGTGCGACATCAACGGATTTGATTCCTCTTCTGGACGATCATAATAGCTAGTGGACGATAAGATTCAGTATTTTATTCGGTATGTGCACACATATATATAGAACATTGAACCGTAAAGCTTTAAACTAACAATACGAATAGTAACAAAAACATTTCTAGATATCTATAGATGTAAGTAAAGCTCATAGGATCACAATGGATAGGAAATCCGATTCGCATTTTCAAAGAGAGCTTTACCAAATATCCAAACAAAAAGACTTGAATAGTATCGAGTGAATCAATGGATCAATGCTACAAAAATCAAACATTATAATCGATTATAATTGTTTTTAATTTGATTTATTATTGACATTTACAATACATTTGATTATTTGATTGCAACGTTGACTCACTCTTCCATATTTCATGATCACGCTGTTCATATTCAGCTTTACTGTGGTATAATCAATATTTAGGATTATTTTATATTCTATAATGGCATGTTGTCTTTCGTACTTGTCTGGCATGAATAAATTAAACTACTAGACAAGCTGAATTATACATAATTACAGTGAAGAATGGTGGATGCGCTGGAAATCTAAAAGCGGACAAGTTCTCGATAAATAATTATCTACAATGTGTTCGAATCTGTTCACAACTGTATGGGACGACGGCTGTTCAAGTTGATGCTTTCAAATATGCACGATATTAAAGCAGATTAGAAATACAGTAAAGCTTCCCTTTGTGAGAATTGCATTTCAAAATGTGAACGCATAGAATTTGAAAACTATTCACTATATGGGGAAGTTGATTTGTTTGTAGTGGACTAATTTGGTCAACTCCAACCACTTTCGAGATTATTAATTAAATTTTCGGTACAATCGATAACGCAGCGGTTAACTAAATCGAAATTCCATCTAATATAGATTTGATTTCGTTAGTAATAGATGTTTATGTTTTATTATAATCACGCGTCTATTAACTGCTTTTTTTTTGCCACAATTCAAAGTTTCATGGTTGTTTATAATGAAACGCTCTTAATGTTGCAAACAGTCGAGTATTCTTGCGATAAATGTCGCTTTAAAATGCAATTAACTGAAGACACTTAGACAGAAACTTATCGACAATTTGCTGGATTAAATCAAACGATAATAAAATAAATTCGCAACACATGGCTGTAGTGTTTAGTTAGAGAAAAACTGTGATGCCATGTTGAAAATCCGGGTTTTTCTACACTCGATCTCCACTTAACTGGCACCATAAATTGTAAAAAGTCACGGCCCATATGTACAATATTGTAACTGGAATTCAACGATGATTTATGAAAGTATTGCAGCTGATTTTGTGCCAATTACAACAGCAATCCCATTACAAATATTGAACAATAGACAATGAACATTGCAAAATTGTTTTCAATAAAGCAAAATACTGTAACGTAACTTAAAAAATTAAATATAATTGCATTTACTCCAAACAAAATATAAATAGAGAATCGATTGTGGTTGAATATCTAGATTGTATTTGGAAATGACAAATTTTCCGCTTGGCACACAACAACAATAGCTCTGTTCCTAACAATAAAGATCTGTTTTTATTCGTTGCCTGAATATTGTTCATTCCAATCGATTTTGAATTGATGACAACAACTGGTGCAATGCTTCCCGCTTGTTTACAATGGGCAAAGCAAAACTATGTAAATTCAAAATAATTCGAACCCGCTGGTGGTTGATAATTAAAATAACAGCTAATTATACCGCAGGGGAATATTCGGCGTGCAAAAAAGGAACACACACACAAAACACCGACTTAATCCTTTAAAACAAAAGATACGAACAAGGTGAGGCAGAGCGGATAATAGGAAGAGTCTTGCAGGAAAAATTTATTCGTACACTTAATTAAAAAGTTTGTCAGTCAGTTTTTCACACACAATTTGAATTAACGAATTGTGGAGAACTGGCGCCAATGTTAATGAGACTTTGAGACGGTCATAAAGTCGATGTTTTTTCTTAGCAATAAATGTGCGGAAAAATTGCAAAACAATGGCAGATCGCTATAATCAAAAACTATTTGCGTCATTGTCAGTTCGGTTATTTCGTAGGGGAGTTGTTTTTTTCTTCTAGAAGATTCATTCTTTTGATCAAACTTTTTTCCAACAAAACTTATTCGTGATGATTTATTAATGTTTATGTTAATGAGGATAACGAGAAGACTTAAAAATGAAATCGTCGCAACTGATAAATAAAACATCAAGTCTCGTTTTCTATTTCGTATATTTGTTGTAAGCTTTGAATTAATAAAGCTCGAAACTTTGTTGGAATCATGAGTTGTTCAAACTTAATCAGCTTTCCTACTTTACTAACTATGAAAATATCATAAAAATTCTAAAATTACTGAAACGGCAATTTCGTAATCAATCGTGCCCGTTGCTGAATTGTCTGTGTAGTTTACGATTAATAAAAACCAACACCGCTACGTAGTAATTTAATTTGAGATATCCTCAACAGTGAGATAACCCAGCAAAATGATGTAGTTTCGTCTTAATGAGAACAGTCTGAACAAATAGAGGGGTGAAATTTGCCGGAGAATCAAGCGCACAGGAAGCGACCTCATAAACAAAACTGTTGTTATTTACAAATTGTTTACAGTTACATACTTAAGCACTTAAACGATCTAAACTAGAAACCGTCTACATATTCTTCAGTAATGCCTGTAAGAAGGGTTTATTAAGAATTAACTTATTTGTGTCTTGGTTTTTGGCCATATAGAAACCGAGGCTTATCATAATTACGAACCGTGTCGATTCTGCTGTAGGCATGAATAGATTTAAGACTTTGAAAAATTATTAATAATGTTGTAATATTAATAAGAATCGGGTTGAGATGCGCTTTGTGTGCTCGTCGAATATTCCAATTAGCCAGACATTCTGTTTGTATAAGAAATTTGTGACGCCAGCTTAAATATCACGACAATATTACTTTAATAATTATCTAAAACAACAAGAAGATTTATTTGTTCTAGTTGAGATAATGAGAATAAACAACAACAACAACAACAACAACTTAATTATCTCATCGTCTGGTGCAATTTTAGATGTAGAATAAAATAGTTCGTTATCAGTTTTATAAGAGGATTTCAGCTCAACTGCATCGATGTTTTAGTTCCATCTTTTTTTATTTGGTTTTATTTTGATTTTATCCCCTTTGATTGAATTAAGTTTTGTTACTACTATTGTATTTGTATGCTGTAGCAGTCTTCTTTCCAGGGCAATTGTTGACTACTCGCCAAATTCGATGGCTTCTCCCTAACTGACCCTAACCCTTTTAAAGTACAACCTCTCAAATAAGTGTTTATTTTATGCGAATATAGACAATTTAAAGATAGTTATTAAACAGGAATATTTCCGAGCAGAAATTATAGTAAAATTATGTCGTTAACAGTAAATTGGTGATTTTAATTGGTCATTTTAATATTGTGATTTATTCGGCTTATTTTCTATAATAAATGTAAATTTACCAATTTTGTAACACAAACACGTACGGATTGATTGTTACAATATTGAAAATCGCATTTTTATAATTTGGAAAAACATAATAAAACGACCACATTTGTTTATTGTACCGTATAGGATGCGTGCACCAGTGTTTTAACAACAAATTAAAAAAGTTACGATAAAGCTTCAAATCAATCACCTTTATTTTGAACATAGAAACACAATAAATTAATGATGGAGAAAACACTCGAGTAAAGACTCCAGATTTATCGTCATACTCGAATTTTTTCGTTTGAAATCAGCGATTAGAAAATCATACGATATATTTTTAAACTAGCAACTATCCAGATTTTTCTAAATATTTATCAGCTGCAATAAAGTAGTACAGAGAAACCCCTATTTACCGACACCTCCCTAATATGGACACCCGTTTCTGTAGACACTTTTAACAGTCCCGGCATTCTTCCATATGTTTATATATGCTAAATCTTATAACTTGAATTTTCAACTTCCAGAACCTAATACGAACACCTGCTATTCCTGACGTTTTTTTACAAATCTGTATTAGAGAGGTTTCATTGTATTGCAATAGAAAAAAGTAGTTTGTCATTTAAAACCGTTTCGGTTTATTATGCTCATAATAGTTGCCGATAATTGCCGTTTTGGGATAAACAAAGTTAACCTGAACACACACATCTATCAACTAAACTGGATTTCCGAGTCGTAAAATCGAGTTTGCTTTGAATTGGATCTAACAATACTTTCGAACTTTTACAGTCCCGCTGAAATCAGTATTTATCGACTTGGTTTCCGTTTCATTACCCCCAACCCCTTTGACTGTACTCATCGGGGTTTCACTGAAATAGTCCTTCACAAAATTTCAATTTCACCTTATGTTCAACTGATCTACTATTGCAAGAAAATGCTTGCAATAATCTTAACAATAACTGAATTAAGAGAGAGCGGGACACCTTTTGTCAACCTTCATGGATCGAACAAAATTCCGCATTTTTTAAGCACAATAGAAAGCATCCAATAAGGAGTTCAGATATCTATCTCATGCAGCTAATTTAGAGTGCAACCAAATGTTCATCCACCTTTTGGAGCGTAGATGGTGTAAATCCAACACTTCTTCAAGAAAATATTATTACTGAGTGGTAGAGTATATTTTAATTGTGAAAATGATTTTGTCACTTGATAGTAAGACCGATATGTACTCCACAAGAGATACCAGAGTTAAAAGCCAATTGTCAGGAGAAGGAAAATAGAAAATACAGTAAAACCTCTCTACGGATACCCATTTGAGTTGGAAACTATTTTTCGATTCGGGCTAGAAAGTTTTTTTGCTGTCCAAATCGACTATAATTTTAGAATTGATACCATTTTCCATTGATTAACTAATCACACAATAAACGAAAAATGTATCAGTAATTCGATACGTGTAAATAATTTATAAAACATTAAAACAATTATCTAATAAGCATTTTACATGTTTTTTTTTCTTTATTTTAAAATAATGTTTATTTTAAATCAATTGTGCTGAAACACGTTAATTATTATCAGTAATGTATTGTTATGACAATATCAGAATATTTTTAAAAATTTGGATACTTATGATAATAATTGGAAAAAATGTAACAGCAGTAGAACAACAGTGAGATGATCGTAACTAATTGTAATCTAGGAGATGCTCGATAAAGGCTGGAATATTGTGTAATGTAAAAAAGCAGATATGAAAAGTAACCAATTTATAATCTTCTAGGACTCCGAATAAACTTTGGAATATTATAAAATAATAGATAAAATAATACTTTAGTCGCAATGTCTAGACATGTCAGGCGTCGTGGAAGATAAAATAAACAGAGAGAGAGAGAGAGAGAGAGAGAGACGCCTGTAAGCACAATAAGCCTGAAAAGCACTACTGCTGCTTTTTCTGTACGAAAAACCGTTTATTTTCTAGTACATCTAGTTACTTCATTTTAAAAGCTGATTATTTATCTACTTTAGTACCTATATAATTGCCAGTTAATTTTTTGTATAGTCATGTCATTCAAGCTCACCGCTATTGCCTTGAGAAAGCGTTAAATCTCATCTTTCACCGCGTCTTTGAAACTTAGCAGTAGGTTTTATTCAAACTTTTGCAGAAGAGCGATGATTCGACGTGGCGAATGCTTACATCCGTGCTCTCTTCGGTTCTGAGTTGCTCGTCTGAATTTTCTTCAGTAATTCAATTACAAAGACGAGGTGAACGATAAGAGCCAACACTTCCTCATGGACCTAGCGGTTGACATGGTGATATAAAAACCATTGCAGCAGATCAGGCGACTAGCTATTATATATGTTACTGTGAATGTCCGACATTTGGTGAATGTTGACATAGGCGCTTGGTGTATGTCCGATATATTTGCTAAATACCCTTATTTCTGACTTAGGGCGGTTACTATGATGCGCAGAATATATTTCAGTTAGGTTATTTTTAATATAGATTTAGGTAATCTGCCTAATTTCCCCACTTGATCTAAATTGCAATTGAAAACACAGCATTTTTTCTAGACATTCAACCCTTTATGAAATAATTAGAAACTCTCTGTAAAGTCGTAATTTTGTATTGAAATAATGACCTGTGACGCGTGGCGATACAGAGTTTTAAAACTTTGTTTGCATCGAAAGTCCGATGATACGACATGTATGAAATATTTCGGACATTCACCAATTTCGGATTCATTCACGAGTGAACATATATCATTATTCATACCTCGTCAGATGTACACGTTCTTGGGACTTTTATTTCTCTTAGTTGACGGCTAATGGGAGATCTCGCAGCCGACCATAGATAGAAGAAACACCCTGTATAGTAAAATGAAAGATCAACCTTAAAAATGATGTAAATAAACGGTTTTTTTCTACTTCAAAAAAAGAAGAGAATCGATTTAGTTAGACTGTAAACTATATGTTAGTAACACTGCTTTAACATTCCTGGCAAAAATATATTACTGACGCATCTCATTAAAGATGATACTACAAGCGTTGTATTTCATCCAACATTCCGATCCTATGTTTTCAATATGTCAAAAGTGAATTGATTTCGGAATATAGGGTGGAATAAAACGACTGTAGAATCGTCCCTTCATTCATTCCTCAACTTCCAAAGGAATAATCTTTATTGTCTCTTATCGGTCTGACATTCTATTCTTTCAATCGAGACTTATAAGGATTTAAGTGCCTCCACAATATTGTATAATCCTCTATAAACTTTACAGTGGTTTCTACAATTCACAGGATAAATTTCCATTAGTTATTCGATCATATTGTGGCCAATATTCTCAACTTGCAGAGTTCTACATGTTGCATTGTTATTGAAATGGTGCATCAACGATCCATCAGTAGTGAAAAATGAAAATATTTGGTTATGAATGAATGCACTTACAAATATCAATTTATGCATCTATTTTTGACATTTATTTTCTATTGTCTATTCTGTATTCAATTTGTTTTAAAGGTATTCAAAGATCGCCTCTTTGTTAGATACTATTTGCGAACTTCTGTATATCACACACGTGTACAAAATCGTTATTTAGATAAGAACATTGCTTACAATTATTACGAATAAACTGAAACGTGTTCGTATATCATTAATATCGGGAGCAAATACCAAATTTAATAGATTTCGACTTTGCACACGAAGAATGTCTACATTCCAATTATATGTGTATGTGTGTTTTAATTTATTTTGATTCGAATCTATGAATTACATGTTGTTGCATAAATATTTAACCAACTGATTATTTTTAATCATAAAAACATATTTTTCCCAATGGAGATTTTGTCATAATTGCCTGCAAATTTAATTAATCCATTTATAAATACGATTTATCACAATATTTGTCTACTTTTTTAATCTTTCCATTTCTTGTAATCTCTAGCAACTAATCGGTCTGATGAAAAACAAGATTTTTCTTTGCATAAGTAAATTATTATAGAGTTGGTAAAACGTTTTCGGAGTCACTAAAAATCGTTCGTTGTTTTCTTTTTTTATTCTCTAGACCATTATAACAGCTTTTTAACGAAACATTTCGGCAGTACTTATCGACTAAACCCAGCTTTTTACGGTAATCTCTTGTATCCTCAAAAGCATCAAGTTTCAATAAAAAAGAATCAAAGATGATTTTTGTATTACTTTTCCTGTAATAATAGGACAGGCAAAATTTTGCCACTTAGGGAATCGTTCGATCTATTATCAATAAAATAAATATAAATTGCACGTGTTTGTGTTTACAAAATTGCGTGATAACCGTTGCACGAGGTAAGGAGTGGTTTGATAAATTAGAAGTTTGTTTAACAACCGCACTATCTTCAAAACCATTCGACTTACCTCCTTCGAAGTATCACGCTTCCAGAAATCAAGCATGAGTTGCTGAGCTTTCGAAAAATGATGCCCAACCTGCCCCTTTTTAGAGAGAATATGAATGAGCTGAGATAATTTTTCCAGATAGCTCTAAAACAAGTGTTGACTGTCCGAGTAAAAATTTTAGTCAGAGATCGACGCGCCCGCAGCTGGGATGCACACTTAAAGTATCTTAGGGATCCACGCGTCTACAGCTAGTCCGCATAGCGAACTTTCAGGTCCCCAGCAAGGATCCCGCACACCCACAGCTGGGACGTACACTGGGATCCACACGTCCACAGCTGGAACGCCCACTAGGACCCACGCGTCCACATCTGGGATACACGCTGTATATTTAATTATATATCCTTACACAAGTCTTACGTAAAAGTAATCAACAATTAAAATTTTTATTTCAATTCAATTTTTTATTTTCTGCGTACATCCCTTGTGCAGACGTGCGGATCCCTCAATGTATGTAATGTATCTCTTAAAGATTTACCGAATATTGATCTTTAAAAGAATGGCACCTCTGCAAACGATTTTCCGTGAAAAATTTTGCCTTTAATTGCTTATAGAATGGAAATTTTGTATCGACGAGGAAAAACCTTAAAAAATTTGACCCAATCGATTCAATCATTTCAGCTACTTCAAAAACACAATTTTGAGATAAACACATTCAATATTTTAAAAGCACGTTACACACACGTGCATAGAACATCGAGTATATTTGTCGGATTGATATGAATTTTTTTGTGAAAGCGAAATAGAAAAAATCGATTTTTCAAAAATTCTTACCGTGCAGCCCTTAAATCTACAGAAATTTAGCTTACTTTAGACTGAATCAGTGAAATTTTATACGAAAAACAATAAATTTTTCATAAAATGTATACTTTTGTTCGCTTTTATTTCTAGCATCTTTTCCATAATGAGTGAAAACGGCTTTCCTAGTACCCCATTTTTTGAAAAATTAGGTGTTTGGGTTCGAATCTTGTTTATTTTCTTTTGAGCTGCAATAATAACGTAAAAACGAGAAAAAGTAGTTGAAATATATCCAGTGATGAATATGCAGTTTCTTTATCTTTAACGAGAAATTCCCTTACTTTTTACCGTATTATAATAGTATCATTTTCTATTGTAGTGCTACTTTTTTATAGATTTCCTATTATTTGCCACAGTTTTGTTTATCTAGATCCATTCAATACTCAATACTTAGAAATTTTATATATTTATTGGAAGCAATTTATCATTGATAATTTACATCATTACTTGAAGCATCAAGAATGTTATATAGTGGCATTCTTGTAAACCTTATGCGTTCATTTACATACCTATTTAGTGGCACTTTTTAAATACTATCCTCAGAGTTCTTTGGAGGTTCTAAAATCTCTTTTGAATCCATTTTCGGCCAATTGCAATGCCGGAGAGTTTAAATTTTGGGGCCATAATAGAAGAACTACGTTTTCATAGCGTCATTTGAAATATTATACTTAATTTTTTCGTCAAAGTATACAAATTATTTTGCATCCTACAATACTGTATTGTTTCAAAATACCCTCAACTTTTAAGTGGAATTGTTATAATTAAAAGTATGTTAACCTTGTCTGTTTTACTTAAATTTTCGTAACAATAAAGCTAATGTCGACTACCACTCGAATTGATAACAAAAACTTGAAAAATATCAAAGAAAAAATTCTGTCAATTCAAAATTTGTAACTAGTTTTTGAATGGGTACTCATGATAATAGTATCAATTATGCTGACACAATGAAACTCATTTCATTACAATTTGAAATAAAAATGTTATCTAGACTGTTCTACGTCAAATAATTATGCGAAAATGAAAACAATTATTACTGCCTTATCGATGAAAAATAAAAACAACGTGTTGATTGCCAATAGCCAATATACAAAGAGTTATACATGAGAAAGCACTCATGTCACTCGAAAACATCTAACTTCTTGTTGATTGACTGTCATAAATCTTCCGGTTCCTGTCTAAACTTCAAATAACTTCCGTTTAATTATCGTAATGCACCCGTATCTTATCTGGTATTGCCTTTAGATTATAGTAATTGTAGAGCATTTAGATATCGTGTGATCAGTCATTTTTTATAGCTGCAACAATATAAATTTATTGATTGACCAAATGAACGCACATTTACAATTCAAGTAGCTGCTAAGTAACTTTAAGTATAATCCACTATTAATAATGGATTTTACTTTCTTTGGGGCAACATTTGCGTTCATCTGGTTATTACATTGCATTTTTAAATTTTATAACAGTAGAAAACGAATCTATGCAGCTCTTGCACGAATTAACGGCCCGAAATGGTATCCAATCATCGGTACAACTGCAGAAATCATGAAGTGTTCACGAGAAGGTAAGATCGATTTAAATGTAAAATTTTCTAAAGAAAATTAATTGAAACTTTCTCAGAGTTCTTCAAAGCTTATATCAAACGGAATGCAACGTATGGTCCATTCTTTAGAGGGTGGATCGGTTTTACACCGACCGTACATTTAATGAAACCCGAATTTGTAGAGGTAAATCATATTCTTTTCATTTAAAATTAATAAATTGAAATTCCATTGATTTCCCAGCCAATTCTATCTAGTGCAACGAATATAACGAAGGCGTTTAATTACCGTTTTGCATTTCCTTGGCTAGGTAACGGTCTTATTACCGCTTCAGGTACGTGCCGCATTTCAAGCCAATGCTCTATTTTAAATTGATTGTTTTTATTATTTGTGATTAGGTCCGAAATGGCGTCAACATCGCAAATTGATAACGCCAACTTTCCATTTTAAAGTACTCGATTCGATGAATGATGTTTTCGTTGAGAAAAGTCAAATATTATTGGATATAGTTCAACAACAAGGCACCAACAAACCTATTGATATTTTCAAATTGTTGACCTTATGTGCACTGGATGTGATTTGTGGTAAGCGTTTTTTTTTTTTATTCTCCATCCCTTGTTTCTTTCGCAAAAATATTTCAATAATTCAGTTCGGAATTTAATCAAAATACGATTTAGAATAAGAGATTTTTATTAAACTAGAAGACGAAAAAATAGACGCAAATCGCAATAAGAATTGTTATTTATTGAAGACGTTGCGGAAATGGGAAAACTTTCCAAACATACATGAAATATTTAACCAGTACAACCATGTTATTAGACAATTTTCAAGTCTGAATAGAACTGTTGGGAATAAAAGTTTTAAAAAAGATTGAGGACGTGACTATAGACAGACTTGGCAAACGTCTCACAACTGTTCAAAAATCATAATACAATATAATAATACGCGATAAATTTTCAAAGACATCGTCGACAAGTACGCCAGAGAGTCTGTTGTCGAACTGCGATAAGAATAATAATTAAATCGTGGAAAAACCGGCATTACCAACCGTCTCAATCTCAATTTCCGACACGTTTACATGTGATAAATCATCAATTATCCTTGTTGTTTTGGGGGGTTGTTATTAAATTTTCGTGTAACTCATAGAAAATTGAAACATCTCTTTTACTTTGTACCAAACACCTAAAACCAAGACAATATTCTAGTCGTAACTAATGTTGATTGTCAGCATGCAATAATGAGCACTAAACACGTAACATAGTGTCTTTCACGTTGTTTGTAGCAATAAAGCACGTACAAACACCACCCTATTCCCATTTCATACACCTTAACATTGTTTAACGATCAAGCATAATATGTGTGAGCGACAGAGAACTGGAGGATGCCTGATAATACAACGAGATATTCGTCAGTCATTCGTGCTACTGACGCAGTGGAATCATTAAGAATTCGAGAAAGTTCCGTGGTTTTTTTGTTCAAAAAAAAAACAGCAACAACTACCAAAAAAAAAAACAGACTTTCAGCAAAATTCCCATTGCATAGAAACCAACTTGTACGACAAATCTCCTGATAAAACTCACCAAAGATACCTACAGACGAAAAAGTCGAACGTGATTCGCATGTTACATTAGTTTCGTTCATGTATCCGACTATGTAACTATGAAACGAACAAGTCTTTCAGGCGAGACGGAAAGATCGAGTAAAATCTGAAAGACTTTATTAATCTTTTAAAATTGAATTGTTCGATTCAGTTCTCCGAATTTGATGTAAGTATGAATTTTGTAGAGGAACGAAGATGAGCAAAGAAGAATTACGGTAATTTCTGTATTCTTCTCTAATTTCATTTTTCGACATTTTTCTCTATTGAGCGATTTATATTTTAACACAATTTTTCTCAAGACGATTTGATGGAAGAAATACTGAAATTGTATTATAGTTCAAGTCAAGTGGAATAAATTGGAAATTTAATATTACCCAAAATTAATTCGAATCTCCCCAAAAGAAAACGTTAATAAAATGAATGTTTCTTTTCAGAGACCGCAATGGGAGTGGAAATTAAAGCAATGAAACGTTCAGATTCTGAATATGTAAAAGCCGTCTCTGGGTAAGAATTTATCCGTTTAATCTATGCATTCCAATTGAATAATTATAAAATTTAATAGAATCACCGATGTAATCATGTATCGAGTGTTTAATCCACATCTGCATCCCGATTTCATCTTTAATCTAACGGAGAAAGGACGCCAACACAAGAAATACCTGGATATTCTACATGGATTCACTAGAAAAGTGATCGAACAACGCAAACAGAAACTGGAGGATGATCAAGTCGATCAAAATGATTTGAATGACGAGGATATTCTAATTGGTAAAAAGAAACGTTTAGCTTTTCTTGATCTGTTGTTGGCAGCCAACGCTAAAGATCACACTGGACTTACTGATGAGGAACTACGCGAAGAAGTCGATACGTTTATGTTTGCGGTAAGTTTCCCTATTTTAATATTCACAGTAAATTCGGCAGAATCAACGCATATTGCCCGACGAATCCATAATTAATGAACAAAGTTCAGTTCGTTTGTAATTTAAACGATGTTCGTAAGGCATATCTGATCTATTGTTGGACGAGTATTGTAGAAAGTTCAACGAGAAATGCATGTACAATCAATATGAATTGTCCCACATTCTCTAGAATTATCATGTAGAAAAGTTTTGTTGATCGTTCAACCGAAAAAAATTACGGGCCTTCAGCGGACGACCTGTGATTATATTTTCATTAAAAAAAAAGTATCGTAAATTAGATCAAAATTTCACTTTTGGGGTCGGTGTTGGCATATACGTTCGTCAGCTCTTTTTCGTTTAGTTAGAGCAAAACAAATGACCAGAAGAAGTTAACAGCCCAAAGGGATTTCTCCGTATCGATTACGGACAGTAAATCCGACAAAGTTGCGGAAATGTATTTCCCAGATATCGCTATGCCTGCAAATTCATTCTATAGGATGATATCTTTTCGGCGAATAAAATGAGAGAGAATCTCGCTGTTATTATTACAGTCACAATGGCTGTGTAATTAATGAAGCGTATTTTTTCATTAGTCCGTTTTATGTGTGTGTGTTTCAGGGCCATGATACAACAACAAATACAGTCAGTTCTACGTTGCTAACATTGGGAAATCATCCGGAGATCCAGGTAAGAACGCATGTATTTATTAATTTACACAAAAGTGGATTTATGAAAAAAACTTATTATAAAATCAGACAGAAAGGAAAAATGATTCATCAATTTTGTGTTTAGGACAGGAAGTTTTTTCTAAATAGAATTACTTTCCGTGGGAATATAGCGTTTCATCCATTTAAATCGTCAAATATGCTACGACTGTCAACTACATTGATGACAATCTCAACCTATAAAAAAGCGCCCCTTGGAGTTTTTCCTCGTAAATTTTCCAATCCGTTTCCACATTACCTACTTTCAATTTTTGACTGGCACATGAACAACTTTCCAACAATTTAGAAATTTTATATATTTATTGGGAGCAATTTATCATTGATAAATGACATCTTTCGGTGATTATAATCTAGTAATTTCTAATTCCAGAGCAAAGTCCATGAGGAATTGGATAGTATTTTCCACGGCGAAGATCGTCCAATCACACCGCAAGATCTGAGTGAAATGCAATATCTTGAAAGAGTTATTAAAGAAACACTGCGACTGATACCGGTGGTTCCGGTAATTGCAAGAACTCTCGATACTGACGTTGTAGTTAGTAAGTATTGATATCCGAACATAATTAAAGTTGAAATTAAAAATGAGTCCCCGGATATCAGTTTGATATTAACGTTAATTTGAAATAACGTAAAAGACTGTTCCTTTAAAGTTTATCATCGGCAAAAAAAGACATAACAATTCCAACTTTCTTACTAGATGTTCTGCTGTAGCAATTTCATATTTTTATGTTTAAAATGAGTAATTTTTCAAACTAACATCATCAACATGTAGTACGTGATGAAAATAAGTTCGCCCCGAATTACAATGCCACACTTGGGACAACTTCTACATTTATTCTTTGTATATGTGGGCGAAAAAAAATTCAATAAAACCAACGAAGCAGCCAACACAAACTGATGTCCGTTGATTAAAACACACCCTTTCATTAAAACGATTTTTCCGGCAAAGAATAAATTTGAACGCGACCTATATTTTTATAATAAATTCCGCTTTATATGCCACTTTAAAGATAGAAATCGGCAAAAAAATTCCGGTCAAGTTCCAATGAATCATTAACGATTTTATTTATTACAGATGGACATGTTATTCCAGCTGGTGTGACAACAGTAATACATATTTATGAGCTCCATAGAGATCCAGAACAATATCCAAATCCTGAACGTTTTGATCCGGATCGTTTCCTTCCGGAACAAGCCAAAGAACGACATCCATATTCATTTATACCGTTCAGTGCTGGTCCAAGGAACTGTTTGGGTAAGTCCACAATTTTAAATAAATCGTAATACCGGAAAAATTCGATTATTTCCCTATTTAATTGGAGAATATGACGATTTTAAAATTGTTGTAATTAAAAGCGGGCGTGCCGCAGGCCGTTGTGAAATTTTCACAATTACTGCAGTATAACGGTTATAATATACCGCAGTGGAATGTCGTGTCGTGAAATCCTCTCTATTGTCGCTATGAAAAGCCTTAAAGAGATTGGAGAAAATATATACGACAAATTGTCTAATTGCAGAGTCGATTGATTAAAGAAAAATTCTACATTCTCTTTATTTCGGTTACAAAATTTAATTTAAAATAGTTAAATTCCGGTTTAAAAATATTTCTTTTCAAAAATGGTGGATGCGCCGGGTGTAATTTTTTGTTATTTATGAAAAATTCCATTTAAATATGAAATACGTGCAAAATTGAATAGATACTGGATAACAATAAATAATTGATAAGCCAGAACGAAAAAACTAATTATCGTGTCCTATTTTTGTCAGCGCAAACACTCTGATATCTTCTACACCATATAAGTTTCATTTGTACACGTCGTTTCGCGAATAGAAGGGCCTTTCTAATCATCTTCTAGTCCATTAGCTCCGTATAGTGCAAGAAATGTTGATATCAAGCAGACTATTGTACGTTTATCTATAATTGATTTCGATCGAAAAATAATAATAAGAGCACTTATATGATAACAAACTTAAAATAATGATGATTTCAATGAAATCGTCATAACCGATAATAAATGATAATTCTGTTATCATTATCTCGAGAAAATTTACGAAAACAGATAGCGGTACATTTCCTCCGTTCGATGTAGAAAATTACTTTCCGACACTTTACTAATGCCCTTCCGGACGAATAACGCACAATCTCCGTCTCCATTCAAAACTCACTCCAACACATCGGCATACATAGAACAAAAGCAATAACTACGTTTATATAACTATAATCCTAGATGGAGGGTCCAAATGTGTACTGGGACATTTATTTACTAGATATAGTTACGTGCAAATGATAAGAATTGTCGGTTGGCCCCCCATTTTGTATTTTAAAAACGAACGAATTATAATTGAGTCATAAATTTTCGGTTCTTACGATTCGAACGACAGGGAACTGTCCGATTTAATTGGATGGATTTAGACTAATTTACAAAATTCGATTAGTCGAACAGGCGAGAGAAAAAGAACCACCGAACTTGTTAAATTCAATTAGAACGATTCCACTTTAATTATAATCCCTTAAACATAAATTGTGGTCGTTCCTTAATTGATAACGAGCACGAATTTGATTTGGTGTCTTATCAATTAATGTTTCAATTGATGCAGGTCAGAAATTCGCTCTACGCAGTGCAAAGATGATGTTAGCGACGTTGCTGAGAAGGTACAAAGTGAAGAGTATGAAGAAAATGGAAGAAATGGAGTATTATAATGAAATAGTGTTACGACCACAAAATGGAGTACATGTAATGTTTGAAGAAAGATAATTAAGTATTAGGAAAAGAAATTAGGAAAATAATAAATTGTACAATATTGTTAAATTAATATTTATGAAATTTATTTAGTTAATAAAAAGTAAAAAAAAGTTGTTTTTTTATATCTGTCAACTCAACTAAATGTCCCTACTTTTATAAGAAATATGTTGTTTTTTGCTGGCGCACTAAATTTATATTTTCGTATATCTTGAATTAATCATAAACGATTTGAGAAAAGACATTAAATACGTCAACAAAAAATCTCTCAGGATTTCAGAAATAGGCGAAGAAACGTTTGGTAGTCTTGAAAAATATCCAGAGTTTGTGGCATTCCAAATCAACAATACGATATGTTGAGGTTTCAATGTCGACCAAACGAATAGGGGACGAAAAAAGAGTTCTCTGTTGAAATCCTGAAAGCTCCAGCAAATTTCAATGGAAAACATGCTATTGTTTCTAATTCAAAAACCGGGATGTTCCTGAAAGATCACATAAACTTTCACAGACATCAAGTTCGTGTTCTCTGCATGAGATTTGCGAATCGATAGGCTTTACAAAATTTCATTAAACAATTCCACGACTGAAAAAAATTCAAGCATCGGAGACAAGCAGTCGTTGTACAAAATGAGATTCTATGCAAATAATCACATTTACGACTTGTTAGTAAGCTTGAAGTAATCTTCAGTCAAACTTGAAACAAGATAGATCTAATGCAATACGAATCAGAATTTCAACTTTAACAAACGTCTCTGATTTTTACTAAAGTATGAGTAATTTTACTGTACGTAAAAGGATTAATAAAAGTAATCTGTAGAAAACTTCTAATAGAAAATAAGGATGATTAATATAAAGATGCAATCAAATTTACGATGAAGAATGTGTAGAATTTTAAAAAACTAACTTACCCATTAATGATCCTTATTCATGAACATTTAATCTTGAAAAATCAAAGAAAAATGTTGCTTACTCCGTCGATTTTTAACTGGAAAAATTTCCATTAAGGAGCTCGATTTCACCTATAATTAATAATTTTTTAATATTATTCTGGTCAGAGAAGCACGCAATAGACGACACGAAATGCATTCGTTAATTAAACTGGAATTTGTTTTTTTTATTATCGAATTTTTCATAACAATTTGTATATTTCCATAAAAATCCATTTAGTTTTCATGTAAATAAACCAAAAGCTCTGGGTCAAATTGAAAATATGAATTCAAAAAGCTACATAGATATCGTTTTTTTTTTAATGTCGAGTTTTTTTTTGGAAAAACAAGATTAAATATTCGATCCTATGCCAAATTCAATTTTTTTAACTGAATTATTTCATATACCAATTATTGTGGAACGGAAAAATATTAATTAATTTATAAATGATAACGTCAAAAAGTTTGTTATATCAAAAGCTTTCAGTCATTTTTTATATACGACAGAATAAAGTATTCGCCGGTTTATTTACATTTTTCACAAGTAGGTACATAATTAGAATTTTTTAAATTACTTAAATGGCATGTCAGCAGAACTGAAGAACCTTTCCATTACCGCAATGAGGACACTTTTGTAGTGCCCTTAAGATGAAAATAAAATATTTGAACACTACTTCTTTTCCTACGCATTTCTCTATGCTAATGTGTCTACATCTTATACTGCTATACTTTTACTAATAATATTGTTTAATAGTGGGAAAACACTCGAATGTTTTAAAAAATTCTCAAACGTCTTTCAAGAGGGTGCCAAATTGAGGCTTGTCTCCCAATTTTTTTAAGAAGTGTTAAGATGAATTTAATTTACAAAAGAGTACGTGTTATTTGGGCTTCACACGAGACGAGATAGGGCGAAAAATTCAAAATTCTTCTTAGATGTTGCAGTATTTGTTCTAATAAACGTTTCAATTTAACAGATAAAATTTTATTATTTTTAATCGAAAGATAATTTATTGTGCACAATATTACTTCTAATTTTGTCTAGTAAAAATTCTATGAACAAAAGTTCAATGTGACCAGAAACGACACTCTCGAATCTTTCCATATTTTCAAAACTATCTCGTCTCGTCGCTTTTTCGAGACGATACCGAGACGAGATGAGAAAAGTCTCGCTCTCGTGTGAAGCACTACGTGTTATAATGGAGAAAATTCAGTGCAGACTTTTAATGTTTTTCACGAGCCTTGTTCCTTTGCAGATCAGAGGCTTTCATTGGTCTGGTCGCATCAGGAAAAAAAACTGCGATTTTACAAATACCTTTTAGATTAGTGATAATCTAACTGCTTCTTTATTGTAAAGCTTGAGGCGACCAATAAATCAACAATTTTCTTTTTGTTATCCAAAAACCATTCTACAAAGAACAAAAATGCGGCATTTTTTTAGCACTCTTTGTAATGCAGCCCTTTGTCAAGGCTGAATTGAGAAAATTCCAAGCCCTAAGTGAAAACATTTTCCAATTCTTTTAAAGATCTGTTTTTTACTATTCGAAATTTTCTATTTAGACGGGTAACTAAGTCCTCTTTTATAAATTTAAGGTTTTCTACAGTACACTCTTTGCGCTTCTAAGTAGTCCTCACTAGGTGAAGTTTCTTCAAAAATACATTAATGTTTACAAAGTAAATTTGAAGCGTTATCACTTAACACGCAAAAACCGTGCACAATAAGTTACACAACAACCTAATTCTGGTCGATTGTTGCAAAAAGAGTAACAACTTTTGTTTAAATGTTAGTGCCTGGCTGGAACAACTCACTCGTAATTCAAATAACACATAAAATCGTGTATTATAAGTCATTAAAACAAAGACTCAATATTCAACAACTAACATAACTAAAACAGCACTAATTACATTTTTTAATTTGAAAATAAATAAAAAGATTTTTAATTCTTTAAATAATCTGTGAGATAAAGAGCACCTCAAAACAATTGAATCTGCTAAAAATATGATTAGATTTTAGTTATTTTGTATGGATTGTCCTTATGGGAGATACCAATACAATACCATCGAAAAGTAGCTATCCTGTACAAGTATTTTTTAATTAAAATTGAAAGTAGGGATCCTCTAGAAATATTTTGTTTAGAGTCCCAATATTTCTACAATAACGACTGGCATTATTCTCTATCGTTGCAGAAAACTTGATAAACAAGAATTGTCCGAAGCCAGTCATTGCTTTCTCTGAAAAATACTCGCAAATTTTGCAAAAATAAATTCATACCGACATCAAACACACCATTAGTTATAACTGAGATAAATTTCATTATATTCCGTGGATAAACAATGGTGAAATACGAATGAATCGTTTTAAATAGGAAAAGACAATGAATTTTCACGTCTCGCTAGACAACTAAATAAGTTTTCCAATAAATTTGTATTTATTAAAACGCAATAATATTGGAATCGAATGAAAAATAAATGTTTTCCTAAATTATTCAATTCTTTGTTATAAAAAAAGAGCTCAACCGTACACAACTGAATAATAGATATGGTTTGAATCTTAATAAATTTATAATCCAATCCAATATCAGTCGTAGCTCCAGCTAATCTAACCATAAATATGTAGAATATTTTTGACATAGTTATTATCTCTATAAATATACGCCAGGGGACTTCACCCTTAATAATAATGATACCAAGAAGGAAAATTCCGAACTAACGCCTTGACTATAGGCAACTAACAATATAGAATCCAGAGACTGCTATAATGTTATGAATTAGATCTAAACATTTAATAGAAAAATATACAAAAATTACATTTGCGATGGATCTATAGTAAGAACGAGGTTTCTTTGCATATAAATAATAATTTAATTATTTTCTGATGTATTTTTAATGTGTAATTTATGAATCCAACGCTACATCTAACCTTTCATTACAAGTGTCAAATTAGTAGGCGATTGTTGTCAAAATGGTAAGTTTTATTTGATTTTTCTATAAAAATTAGAATGAATTTATAAAAAATAAATCAAAATCCACTATCAGTAATTTCTCAATTACTAATCTACGATCGATTGATTAAAGCAAAGTGAAGATTATTGTAAAAATCGTTAAAAATCCTTTACATAACCTTACAAATTTGACATTGTCTATTTTGAAATTTTGAGTAATTTGAAAATAAAATTGATTTCTTTGGACTTTGAACATATTTCCAGCCAACAACACCGCCACAAATCTCACCTGTTGAAGAACAAGAGAAATACCTACAGGATGCTTTAGGTATTGTGAAAGCCCAAGCGTTTCATATGAAGCGTGCCTTAGATAAGAACAAATTAATGGATGCTTTGAAGAATGCTAATGTTATGTTGGCTGAATTAAGGACATCGTTATTGTCACCGAAAAGCTATTATGAACTATGTATTTGTAGTCAATTATGGTGTTAATTGAGAAAATAATAATAAAAATTTGATTGGTTTCTAGATATGGCCATTACAGACGAACTACGCCATTTAGAATTGTATCTATTAGATGAATTCCAAAAAGGCCGCAAAGTCACCGATCTCTACGAATTAGTTCAATATTCTGGCAGTATTGTTCCACGTTTATATCTATTGATAACAGTCGGTTTGGTTTATATAAAAACAAACACGCTATTACGCCGCGATTTATTAAAGGATCTTGTCGAAATGTGCCGTGGTGTACAACATCCGTTACGTGGTCTATTTCTACGTAATTATCTCTTACAATGTACACGTAACGTATTACCGGACATACCGGAAGACAATGATGGGAATAATGATACACCGGAAGGTACAGTTCGTGATTCAATTGATTTCGTTCTAATGAATTTCGCTGAAATGAATAAATTATGGGTGCGTATGCAACATCAGGGACATTCCCGAGAACGACAGCATCGCGAACGTGAACGTGAAGAATTACGTATACTTGTCGGTACGAATTTGGTGCGTTTAAGTCAATTAGAATCGGTAACGTTGGAGAAGTATCAAAAATTAGTTTTACCTGGAATACTTGAACAAGTCTCTATTATTTATCTCGATTAAGTAACATTTTAATAATTCGATAATTTATAGGTTGTTAGTTGTCGCGATGCTATAGCACAGGAATATCTAATGGAATGTATAATACAAGTATTTCCGGATGAATTCCATATAAAAACGTTGAATCCATTCCTGAAATCGTGTGCCGAATTAGAAGCGGGCGTTAATGTGAAGAATATCGTCATCAGTCTGATGGAACGTTTGGCGGCTTTCAGTCAACGGACTGATGCACTAAATAGCGATGGTTTGTTTTTGTTTTATGATAAATTGAGCATAATAAGAAACGACTTATTTCGCTCAAGACAACCGGCTTAAGTTTAAATACCTCAAAATAATTGTCTACAGGTGTGAATATTTTACAACAAGTCCAATTGTTTGAGGTGTTCTCAGATCAAGTGGCGTCAATTATAGCGAATCGTCAATATTTGCCGCCTGAAGATATGATTGCTCTACAAGTGGCTTTGGTCAATTTGGCATTGAAATGTTATCCGGATCGTATCGATTATATCGATAAAGTGATGTTGACCAGTGTGGAGATCTTTCAACGGTTAGGTTTAGAACATTTAGAGGCGAACTCGATGGTTGCAAGAGAATTACAAAAATTGTTAAAAATCCCATTAGACAATTATAATAATTTATTAATTGTATTGAAATTGAAACATTATGCTGGTTTGATGCAACATTTAGATTATAATGGTAGGAAATCGTTGAGTATTTACATATTAAATAATGCATTAGAGAATGATACAATTGTACCAACACAAGAAGAAACCGAACAAGCTTTGAATCTATTGAGTACATTAGTGAATGATAAAGGCGATCAAATTGGTGAATTAGATTTGGAAGAATTAGCTGAGGAACAATGTCTATTGGCACGTTTCATTCATCAATTCAAAGCGCAAGCCGTTGATGATCAATATTTGATTTTAACAAGTGCCCGTAAGATATTAAGTACCGGTGGTCCGCAACGTATCAAATACACACTACCACCATTACTATTTCAAGCTTATCTACTTGCCTACAAATACAAACAATTAAAAGATGATAAATGGGAGAAAAAGTGTCAGAAAATCTTTCAGTTTTGCCATCAAACTATTACATCATTAGTTAAAGCTGAATTAGCCGAATTACCATTACGTCTATTCTTACAGGGTGCTTTAGCAATCGATCAAATCGGTTTTGAGAATCATGAAACTGTTGCATACGAATTTATGTCACAGGCTTTCTCATTGTATGAAGATGAAATATCTGATTCGAAGGCACAATTAGCTGCAATCACATTAATTGTTGGTACATTAGAACAGATCAGTTGTTTCTCTGATGAAAATTCAGATCCATTACGTACACAATGTGCATTAGCGGCTAGTAAATTATTAAAGAAACCAGATCAATGTCGTGGTGTTGCCACATGTTCACATCTATTTTGGAGTGGTAAAAGTCTATCAACGAATCGTGAAGAATGCCATGATGGTAAACGTGTTGTTGAATGTTTAAAGAAAGGTTTACGTATTGCCAAACAATGTATGGATGTTTGTGTACAAGTACAATTATTTGTTGAATTATTAAATCATTATATCTATTTCTTTGAGAAAGGTAATGATCAAGTCAATGTACAAATATTGAATCAAGTTATTGGTAAAATTAAGGAGGAATTACCGAATTTAGAGAGTTTAGATGAAACTGAACAGATTACGAAACACTTTCATAATACATTAGAACATTTGAGGGTGCGTTTAGAGACAGCTGAAACAGATGGTATATCGTATGAGGGATTAGAACTGTAATTTTCTTTATTTCAGTAGTTATAATTATTATTAATTAATTAATTATTATTAAATGTTTGTATATTTGGCATTTTAAGGCAAAATCAGTAATTTATAGTAATTTTCTTTTTCCATTTATATGTATATAAATTGCATTTATTCCTTTATCAATTTATGTATATTTAGTAAACTGAATATCGAATAATTTAGATATTTTATTTTAGTAATTTCTAACAAACAAAAATACAATTAAAAGAGTATTCAGATTGGAGAGCAAAGGGCGCAATTTTGTGTGGGGTCGTCTTACACTTCTGAACCTGCCTTTACGTTGAGTTGTATGCTTCTAATTTAGCCTACATTAACTGCAGATGTGATCAGAGCCGGTGAGAGTAATCTTGTTATAATCAACTAGCTGTACCCCTGCGACTTTGTTCGCGTAGATTATCAGTACATCACATAATGTTTCTGGTAGTTTTTCATTTCCGTATATATAAGGAAAAATACATATGGTAACGTCGCAATTAAATTGACCTTGGTGACAAGTGACATATTGAAATAATAGTTAGTGTCTGTTTTAACCCCGTTAGAGGGTAAAATTTCAAAAATCCTTTCTTAGTGAGTGTTTAGAGCATCTAATGTATATTTATGCCAAATTTAAAATCTGTCGGACGTATAGTTTCGGAGATATCGTGATGAGTGAGTCAGTGAGTGGCAAATCGCTTTTATATTTATAGGTTAAAATGGCCTCAACAATAGTTAATTAATAGTCCTTACAATTACTGATTTTGTTAACGTTTCTTTGTTATGTTATCAAATTGCCTGCATTATGTAAAATCAAGTGAAAAAAGAAACGTCTATAATATTACTAGATAACGCCGTTCAAACGCAAAAAGAATATTGTATCGGTTTGCATGTACGCTTTGTGTTGTTCACATCGAATTTGCTAAACGATAAAATGATAGTGGTTTAAATTAAAGTGTTTCATAGGTGTACGAACAATATTAGTGTAAGTGTAGTGTGACAGTGATAGTGCGCTTTTGTGAATTGACTGCTTTAGAACGCTAGAAAACTAGTCTTCTTAGGGTAAGTTAAAATCAACCAAATCACAGTGGCTCTCACAATCAGTTGAATTAATTTTCATGCTTTTAATAGTGTTGTTATTATTATTAATAAATGAAGCATCGTGGGTTGAGATATTTTAATATGTTAAAATGTTTCACAAATCTTCACTATTTCTGAACGCAGTCTTTAGCGACCTTGTCATTGTCAAATCGTTCTCTCTCAGTGCCACCAACAGCAAAACAAGAGAAATCCCTATTTTATAGTCAACCTAATTTATTTGTATATTGTTCTAGTTTCTATATCATTTTATTAACAACGTTTTGCCTAAAGCAAAAATTACAAGATGTTTCGATCCGATATTTTGAACGACAAAAATATTTACAAGCATAAAATATTTATTGATTTCTAAATTATGAAGTTTAGTTTGTTATTGTTGGTTGCACTGGAGAGAGGACATGACACAGAAGAATCACTCTGTTCAAATACTCTTATATGCGTTCTTTACAGCTTTTATGGAAATAATGAGAAATTAGCACAAGAAAATTTGATTTGTTATTTATTGATCTTTGAATTACTATTGTAGAAAGAAATCGTGCCATTTAATTCAGACATTAAGCAGAGATAGTCTTTTGTTTTGTCACTATTTGTAAATTACTGACGTAAACAATTGGAAGAAGCTTTCACAATTTTCTTGCGTAACTCCATTATCAGACCTCTTGTCTCTCCCTAAAAAGTTGGCTCCTAGAAAAAATGATGAAAAAGCTTCTTGAGAAAATGTTAGAGATTTAAAAATATGCTTTGAACTGTTTAAATAATTAAATATAATATTCTCAGTAAATAAACACGCCAGAAAAATCACATATTTCACAGTTACTGATCAATTAGGATATTGTTTCTAATAATCTGATTTCTGTTGCCTATTTTCAAGAATAATTATGGCTCTCTTTTTCTTCCGCATTGCAATTGCATGGTTCTTCTATCAGTCAGTATACTTTTTTACTCTTGCGAACGAATCTACAATCATTTTATTTTGCTCCCTATTCTGGCAGAAATTCTATTAATAAGAGAATCTCTGTTGTAGTATCAGGCGAAATAAAGCAATTATAGAATATTTGAAATATTTTGTGGACAATAGAAGGGCGACTTTTATTCTTATGCATTATAACTTCTTACTGCAGAGGGCGTCGTTAACAATTAGAGTGTTTCTTCTCGATTCATCTTCTCGCTGTCTTTATAAAAGAGCGCCGGCGCCGATTACGTCAGTGTTTGACGCCATTTATTTTCTTCCTATATTTGGAGGTGGTGTTCTTTTGCATTTAATTTTTGTAAATATTTAATTATTTAAGGTAAAATAAACAACAATAAATCACTAAAGATTTTAATAATCAAAAGTAGTTAATTATTAATATTTTTGTTGTGTAGGTTTTATTCATACCAACAATGGGCGTTCAGGTAGACACAATTTCACCCGGCGATGGTAAATATTCATTAATAAAATAATAATACAATAATACTTTCACGTTCTTAGCATAAAATATCAGATAATTGTTTTGAAATTTTCATAAAATTGTCCTAATTGTTGCATGCCTTGGTTTTAATTAATGCAATAACGGAGAAAAAAAAGGCGGTTATAAATCCAGTGACCTTGATATTACATTATTTCTTTAATTTTTGCTCAATTAATTAATATTAATGATACAACAGTTGTTTTTTTGTTAACTTTTTTTTGTACTTTAATACTAATGTTGCGAAAAATTGTAGGTCAAACTTTTCCAAAAACGGGTCAAACTGTTGTTGTCCATTATACGGGTACTTTAACTGATGGTACAAAATTCGATTCGTCTCGTGATAGAGGCGTACCATTTAAATTCCGTATAGGAAAAGGGGAAGTTATCCGTGGATGGGACGAAGGTGTTGCACAGGTAAACAAATCATCAACGCTTCTAATCTAAATTTAATTTTATCAACAAGTAAACTTTTCAAGGTGGTTTTTTGTTAAATAAATAGAGGAGGCCTATTTATATCCGTTCCCAGATTTAAGAGAGAAAATGGGGGTTCACTTTGTAAAATCATTTTTTTAAATATCCCCAAAAATGCTCAATTCTTAAAGAATTCGGTCACTGAATAATAGAGCCTTTTAGGAGTATTAATATGGTAGAAACAGTTTTTCCTGTCTTCTCATTTAGCTCCAGTATTACGTTTTTAGATAGTTTGTTTTTTTATGCAAGTACGTGGCCTCTCTATTATTCGGGGTAATAACAAGAAAAGGTTTCACAAATCGAAAACTTTGGATAATCCAATTAAGAGTTTATATTCAATCAGGAGCCCGAAAAAATCGGTAGACATTTTGGTTTATCAATGTAGAAATTTATACGTATACATAGTGGCATTTTTTATATATGCAGATATATATTTTATTTCTTAAATAATGGTCTTTGATGTTTCCGTGGTCCATTTCTTGGATTTCTTCCAAGGAAGGTGTTTTTCGCTAAGCACGATATCTCGGGACTAAATCATCCGTAATGAAAAAAGAAAAAACAGTTTGTTAATATCATATATCTATTGATCGATCAGACAAAAAAAAATCGATTTTTGATATAAATCTTTAAAACTATTTATTGGCAAGAGAAAATCCTTTGGTTAATCTCTAAAAAATTTTCGGCTCGACGACCTTAAGAACGCAGTTTTGACAAAAACCAATACTGCAAGGACTCTAAAAATTCTCTTACTCAATCCTTTATGTATGCCGAAAAATAATTTCTTAAAAATTATCTTTAATCGATATGTATAAAAGTATTTTTATTTAAGGAATTAATTGCTTATTTTGTTTTTATTTTTGTTTTGTTTTCACTTCCGTATGGTGATAGACCTTTTATAATCAGTGTTTTCCTGTTCAACATAGCGGTTTTGTTTTTCTTACACTTGATACTTTATCTTATTCTTTTTAAAAACATCATCACTATCGCTTCTGTTATCGACGTAGATTGCTCGTACTTATTGTGAAGATCTGTCATTTGACGGTTCATGAATTGTTTGAAGCTCTTCGTTTTTTTGGCCATTTATTCATGCCATACTCGTCAACATTAACGAAACGAGAGCTAAGGCAATTTCCAGAGAATTTCTTTTCCGGCTTTTTGCATTAAATCTTAATGAAGGCTTAAAAGCGTTTAACAGTAAATTGGCTCAAGTCTCACACACGCAGCAAAAATGGCATCCGTTATTGTTCATCTCTTTAACATCGCTCTATAATTAGAGCGATGTTAATACTCCATGTAGCTGCTTTTTTCCGTACGAATTGATGGAAGTCTTTTTTTATAATGTAATAAACCACCTCATGGTGGTCTCTTTCCAAATCATAAGAGATAATGTTCGATAGACTAAATAAATGATGAATTAAGTACTTGATCAAAAAAATATGATTTCAAAATTTCTAGAAGATTCTTCTCGTACCGTGAAAAAGACTCGAAAATGACTAATTTTGAAGTCATTTCAATTAAAACTATAAAAGGGGATAAGATAGAGTAATTGGGTAAAAACCTGCAAAAATTGTAGTCCTCGTCCTAATAACGACAAAAAAGTTTGAAAAACGTTGAGCCGTTTTAAAGAAATTCCAATGAACATTTTATTTTAATTCCCATTTTCTCTTAAATTTTAGAATAGCCTGTCGTCGGCGTATTGTAAACTCCGTTGTCTAGAAAACTGCATAAGTCATTTTAACAGGGGCTGTTTTTATAGCTTTTGACTGTTTTCACCTTCGTCGGATGTCATACTACATAGCTCAGGTTAAGTCTTTGTCACGTCAGGCCCTTGTTTGTAAAATATCTGAACATTTCAGGCAAGACTTCAAACTATTCACCGTTTTACAATCTGCTCAGACATTTTCTAGATGACGGATTTTACAATACGCCGACGACATACAGTCTTCTCTATTTAATTATCAAGAATTACGAAATTCGAAAGCTAGTATTTCATGTTTACTTGTTAGCTAATTACTGATGATAAATAATCCTTGCGCTCTGATTACATACCTTTGATGTGAATAGTTTGGCGTGAATTGTCTGATAAAATTCCATTTTAATATGTATTTATAATATTTTTGTAATCCAAAATATGTTTGATGACGTCTTTTTCATGTTTGTTTTCAGTTGAGCGTCGGTCAAAGGGCTAAACTAACCTGCAGCCCGGATTATGCATACGGGTCCCGTGGTCATCCTGGTGTCATTCCACCGGGTGCTACCTTGATTTTTGATGTAGAACTACTCAAGGTTGAATAGATCGTGTCAAAGTAATATAGATTTTAGCTGTTATTTTGGAGAAGATGTGTTTTTTTGGACGTAAAAATGGCATTTTAATATAATTCTTTTTTATTTTCTAATTATTATTTTTTTGTAAACAATTTAATTTTTTTTTAATTGTATTTAATTGGTAGATCTCTTTAATAACGCTACAACAACATAGATGAAGCTTTGAATTGCAACAAATTTCTTTGTTGTTGAATTGTATGTTGTGGTGTCCCGAAAAACAAAAAAAAATAATATAAAAATGTACAAGATATAATACAAATCTAGGAAGATTTTCATGCTTTATTCTTTTCAACTTGCCATAACATTGTTTTTAACACTCTCTTAAATAAAAGAGAAAATAGTTTAAAATTTACTTAAAAAAATAAACAGGGGCTAATATATAGAGTTTTTGTTTGAATAAACATCTCTTGGTACCATCAACAATAACAATTAATAGTTTTTTGCCTAATCAACTACATAAAAAGTGATCTTTAGATTAATAGAAGAACAATTCAGGGAAGTTTTCTTCGTAAGCTGGTCGTCGTTCGACTTTCTTTTCGTTCTCAGGACTAGTCTCCTGTCCAGTTTGGCTTAAACTCTTGAAAATTTCGTTCAGTTTATTTTGCAGTACGTCATGCTGAAATTATTGATTATTAATAACGGCCCCGGAGCATCACTGGGTAGATATCCCATTTTAAGAGTAATTTCGGGACTACTTATGGGATGTCAATTTAATAAAAAGTGTAAACTATACCTTCGGTTGTGTGCGGCGTACTAATTCCGAAAATGTTGCCGTTCTAAAAGTGTGACTCAACTGTTTCCTACGTTCAGCTTCTGCCTCTTTACGAATCTCTGGTGGTTCAGTTAAGACTTTCTTCATACTTTCAAAAGTTAATTCCTCTTCTGGGAATTTCTAAAATTTTCATATTTTTATAAATAAATTTTTTTAGCAATATCATTGAGAATACTAACTCTTTGTATACCAGGTGAACTGGAAGCACTATCAACTTCAGTAGCTGCATTCAATTCAATTATACTATTACGGGATGTATCAATCCAACTGTTACGTTGACCTGTCACTATTACACCAGGACCACCTGTACCGTATGGTGATGTTTGTGCTAAACGTGATGAATCCAAACCATTATCTTTCAAATAATCACAAATTGCCATCTAAACATAAAATTTAATTAGTCATTAATTTAATGTTTGTTTTTTTAAAAATCAAAATACCTGATCAATCATCAAATGTGGTAATTTCGTAGCTGGTTCACATTTATTCGAATAGGTTACTAGTAAATCCGGTAAGAGATGTGGTGCATCTTGGCGTCTAGCTTCAGCAATTAGATTAGCATATTCTAATAACGGTTGAATTGTCATAACACTCGATATCAATATTAGAAGACTTATCACAATAGCGTGTAGATTGTTTTTTTGAGCATTCGATAGAGTTGTTGTGTTCAAAGCTAAACTTTGAATACTGGAAAAATAATCGATTTAATTATTAAGATTCAATAATTTGTTAAATTTACCCTAAAACTAGTTGCAATAAATCAATTACAGTTTCTGTGCTTGCTAATTCGACACAAAGCAATGATAGAGTCGTATAAACAGCTTCAATATTCTCAGGAGTATTTGTTTCCATTTGTAGACTTGTATAGAGTGCATCATAGATAATTGGACCATGTTTATTAATGAATATCAAATCTGGTCGTGAGCACTTCTCGACAACTAATTCCAATTCGTTCACGTTGACCCTTAACAAGAGAAAAAATCAATTAAAACATAGAAAGAGACGGCCAATCGAAGACTTCCCTACCCTTCTACAAATATTTAACACCTTCAGATTATAAATGGGACAATAGTCCACCATTCTCCTTGGCGATAAAGAAATAATAGAACCTATAGGTAATTGGAAACTAGGCAATCCTAGCTAGTTCTACTGCCGTAAGCAGCGGTTCGCTCAAACCGGGACATGATTTTTCACAGTAATATTGTAGAATCGATTATTAAAATTTTTTGAGAAAATGGAGTGAGTTTATTATTAAACTTTAACAGTGATTTGATTCTTTTAAAACCATTTGTGTTTGAGAAAATCGGGAAAATTGCTTTTTTTTCTTTAAACAGAAGTCTAATATCTCGATTGTTGTACGACATAATTGAATAAAGTTTATACGAACTTGCATTGCGAATAAAAGCTAAGATCTTGGTTAAATTTTGGAAATCAATTTATCGAAAGAAAAAAAATGTAGCCGACAGTTTTCTAATAATATTACAATCCAACTGCGGACTACTTCATTTTTTTTTTCAAAATTTGTCGGAATTGCTACCCTTGAAGTGACAATTTTATTATTCAAACCCCAAAAAACAGGGGTTTTCTTCGATTTTCTCGGAAACTAATTAATGTTTACAGATCCGAATTTTTCTAAGGAGTATTGTAGTCGTAGCCCCGACTTCTGTAGCTAAAGATATTCAAGATTCTTTTTCTACATGCTTAAATCCTCTCCACAACGGTATTTAATTTGCAAACTCCCTTGAGTGGGTCACAGAGTTAATACCAGACACTACCAGTAAATACGAGAATAGAGGGTGAGTATAATCTTTAGAGTAACTTTGTTATTTGTCGATGAATCTGGAAAAAAATGTTCGAGAATCTGTAGCATAACATCCAAGCTTTCTTTGGATAGTAAAAGTGTTTCTTGTGGCTAATTTAGAAATATCATGGAAGAACAATACATTTTGGAATTCATAAATGAGCCAAAAAGAATTATTAAAATTCAATATTTTGACGATTTTTGATGGAAAAGGGGTTTTGGTTTAAAAATTTGATTTTTCACTTTCAAAAATGTTTGCAATAGAAGCATTAAAAGCACAGTCAATGAGTTGAAAAATAAGTCCATGGGCATGCAATATTGTTTACTAGCTTCATTGATGAGATTTTTGCTGCACTAACAATAAGCATCATTACATGTTGAATATAATTCAAACGTAAAATCACCAATTAAAGTAGTAAACAATCTTACGCGGCAATAAACACGAATTATTTTCAATGGATTAATATGTTAACACTTATGGGACTGAAATATCAAGTTTTTTAAACCAACAAGCCCTTCCGAATCAAAAGTTGTCCAAACACTGAATTTCAAGAATGAACTTCAAAATTTACTGCTATTTTATAATATTTCCAAATTAGCCGCATGAAGTAAAGTAAGCTTAGAGGTTAAGCTTCAGATTTATGAAGTTTTTTTCCAGATTTGTCCACAAATATCATAAAGTTTCTCTACAACTTTCAATGTTAAATGGCTCATTGGTTAATAAACAAATATTTCTATACACATAATAACCACTCGATACACAATTTGTAGTTCAAATTCTAATTTTTTGTATAAAAAAGGGACGCAAATCAAAAGAATTTTGTTGACACAAGGTTCCCTAAACAGCTTACTCGTAATTTTTTATGTACAGGTGGTCTTAATTGATATTTTGATCTCGCGAAAAAATGAAAAACCGGAAATGACTCGAAAAAAAAACAGAACAAAAATATAATTACATCATTTGAGTAGTCGCGAAAAAGTAGGACAGAAATGTACTATCTGTTATTTTGTACGATCTCTCCTTATAGGAGATACATGGTGGTCCATTTTCGACGGTTTTACAGGGGACACCCTCTTACTTTTTAGAGACTAGCCAGATGGGGTAGACAGATTTTTGATATATTCTTTTATTATCTGGTTTCTTTGGCTATTTCCGATTCTTGATATGGAACAAATGTATACCCGGTCCTACATTTTACTTATACAAGTCGAATTTTTAATTCTAATGCGTGCAATTGACTTTATGAAAGTCTTACATTTGCATTTCCTTTTTATGTAGATAACTATTCTGACAAAGACGTTATGTGAAATGGGTGAAATGTATCGTGAACAGGCTGACGATGGTAGACTCTTCAACCTGCTGAGCAATTGCCTGGCACTTTGGTTAATATATATATTTTTTTAATTATTGATAGCTAATAGCTTGCCAGACAAATTGCAATTTTTGCTAACAATGTTCAGGTTTCTATTGAGCTTCTGATTTGAAAAAAAGTTGATGAATTCAACGAAAAAAACCTTAGTTTAGTTGTTTTTTGGCATAGAAAATCTTGAGAAGTATACGTTCTTAAGACTTATTGTCTAAAGAAAGAAATTGTAAATACTTACGTCGGTTTGATTAATTTCTCCAAATTCTGATGACGATCAATCAATGTGTGCAGAATCCGTTGTACTAACAGCCTCATTTCCGGATCCGGTGCCAATGACATTTTCAGTAGAGGATCCAAAAATGACACCGGAAATGTACTGTTGAAATGTATCGTTTGATATTTCGTACCGACTTTTAATAAACTCTTCAATAATATACTTTGTAATAAATTATCAGCTGGTGTATGATTATCAATCAATGGATACGGTATTTTACTCATAATAAACATCATAATTTGGATTTTTTGATAATCTGGTAAATGATTAGCAAATTCACCTAATGCATTAATTAATGCCTCTTGATATAATTTCTCTTCAGTCATACTAATACCATGTTTTACTGAATCCCGTAAATGACTTAATAACGAATTGATTATTTCTAAAACTGATGGACCAACACTTTCACCAGCTGCTATTGCGATAATTTTCGATAAAACACCAGCAATACTTGTACGGATTTTAGGGCTAGATTTAACATTATTATCCAGATGAGCCATTAATGTTTCAACAACTGTATACGAATATTGCGCCTAAAATTTGATGGTTAAATTAGTGTTTTTTTCCCAATTTAATATATTCAAAAAATAGACCTGTATTGAGAACATAATGATACGAAAAGTGTGTATGGCGAATTCATTCGGCACCCATAATTCGTGTAAATCAAAGTGTCTCAAAACTGGTCTCAATACAGCTCGAATATGACCGAATGAGGCACGTCCAACTAATTCTCGCATACACGTTTCGGCCAACATTGGTGGATCGATTTGATCATCCGGTGTTGTTTCCGTATATTTATTCTCATTCGTATGGAAACCGGAATCTTGCATATTAAACAACAGACTTGGTACGATTTTATCCATATGCACCGGTTCCCAGATATTCTCAACTAAATCATCTGATACCGTTTTCCTGACAACAGCTTGTAAACCTTTAATACCAGCCACACGGATCTTATTACGTATTTCACCGACATCACCACTATGGCACATTGCTGAGAATTTACTAACGAAGAAATCGTACCGGCGATGGTACGATGGTGTGTCCTCTTCAATATTAGCGAATTTAACAAACTAAAAACGATCAAATTTTCATTTAAAAATCGAAATTATCCAATAATAAAGAATTTTACAGATTGTGTTGCAAGTATCTGTAATTCCGGTTCGGTGGATTCTAATAATTTCTGCACAATTTTCAAGAAGCTCTCAACAAATAGATTTAGTGCCGGTGCATGACACGCTAACAACAATTGGTCCATTGCCTCCATTGCAATAATAACAAATCCATAACGTTTACGATAAATATCTCTAGCCGCCTTCTGATATAAATATTCACCTATACGATCTAATTTCTCTGGTGAACTGAGTGCATAGAATGTTAATTTCTCCATATTCGATTTAACCAACCCATCTTGTGGATAAACAGGGAAAATGTTATCCACAAGTCGTTTATATCGTGGCCGGAATGCACTACAACAGCCGCAACAACCTGTAAAAAGATCAATAATAATATAGGTAATACTTGATGATGATGCCAACATTGTACGACAGTGATAACAGTTTATCGTAAATCAATAGATATTTACCATGGCACATGATTAATATTATTATTATTATTACACTGTTGTAAAAATACTTAAAATATTAATTAATTTTGATGGAGATAGAAAAATTATCAACAATTACACAGCTCATTTGACAGCTGTCACAGGAAGAGTCAATAGAGAATGTCCAACTTTTCGCTGCCGTTGTTTGACAGTGAGCAGAATAATGGCTGCCAACTGTGAAAGACTCATTAGCTTTAAAATTTCATTTATGATCTAATCTTTTCTAGTAAATAAAACGTAAACGGACTTATAAATAGATTCTATCATTTCTATTGATATTAAATAATTTAAATTTGATAATAACAACGTATAATCGTAAATCTTTACCGGAAGTAAGTTACGTTTCTCTTCCATTACTCTTTGTGTGTCAAATGCCAAATAATTACTATTTGTAGCCCTAATACCGTTACGTTAGCCGAAACAAAAATGAATTTGGCTCGAAATTCAAATTTATTATATTTAATTGTTACTATTGCAATGATAAAAACGAATTTATTATTTTTAACAATTGAAAAAAATATGTTCATCTACAGTTTTTCCGAAACAATCCAGTGCCGATGCATATTAGTCTGAACAATAGACAGCGCGCATTGGGCGCATGAAACTGTTGTATGTCTTTGGCTCATAGCCTCGATCCGGCTATCAATTAATCCGTTTATCTACGCCAAATAGAAAGGAATTACTGCAAAATATATTCTGGAGGCGCGACTTAGTGGATAAATATCAATAATTTATCATTGTGATGAGTTTTTGCCACTTAAGGTATCGTTTCTATTTTGCATCATATAATTGAGAATACTCTATCAAGAACGTGCAAGTCTTCAAATATCTATCAAGATTTATTATCCAGACACCTAAGTCCATCTTACATTGGAGACTGACTGTTATTTATATCCATTATCCGTATTTACAAAAAGCACCCGGTACCTAAATTTGTATAACTGGTTGCGGCAATAGCTAGTGATTAGTACTATTTGGTTGAAATATGGTTCCGGATAGAGACAAATTGAACCTTTGAAGCCATAAATAAAGAACATTCTAACATTAATCACAAAAACACCATAAATTATTCAAAGAAATCAATTAATTATTACACATTTATCAGTAATAATGGAAAACATAGATTTAACATGGTGCGACATCTATTAACAATTACTGTGAACCACTAATACAAAAGCGCCAAATTTGAATGACTCATTAAAATTAAATATACTTACATCCAGGATCTGTACATTTTTGTACAAATGTATCGATAACTTCCAACATTTCCGGCATATCAAAACAACACTTTACGAGCGACATTTTTCAAATTTAATTAATTTATTGAATATAATTATTTATATATTTTTTTAACTCTAATAATTTTCTTTAACAATCAACGATTACACTATTTTTAAACTGGTAACAACAGCAATACTACAACGATAGAAAACAAGTAACATTAACAATTACACGTTGACGAGGTGCAATTAAAGCAACAATAAGGCGAAGGTTACTAGACGGGATTCTTAATTAAATTACAGTAATTTAATGCATAATTAGTATATGTCGATGGTACGTGATTAAATTAAGCCCATTATGGCTTATGATTTTTTTAATGATTCTTGCCATTTTTTTTTAAATATTATTATCATCAATAATAATAAAATAAAATTCCAACATATGGTTGGAATAATTTCGATTTATGATTGTTCCGATTTTGTTTGATAAACAAAATAAGATAACATTTTTTATTTATTTATTTATTTAATTAGACGCCAAATGACGACGTCGTGACGCCTACAACTAAACTACATCCATTACTAACCCAATTTTATTTTGGAATAGACGATATGCGCATGTTATGTTTGTAAATTCTCCTATATTATCCCTTTCGTGTTTTCCAAAAATAATGAGGAAATCGAAGAAAATTAGGAAAACCGAACTCAAAACAATCCCAAAGCTGACAGAAATTCGATAAATCGAAATCTAATAGCTCACGTAAAAACAAAACGAAACAACAACAACATTCAGCTATTCCAGAATTTCTCGATTATCTTCCCTTTATTAGTACAATAATTATTTTAATTGAAACCGTAATTATTCTTGAGAGAATTGTTTATTTAAAGGCGCAGAGGATGCTATCGATTACTTCATCAGGACTCTCTCTTTCTCGCTAGCAATTCTGGAAGATAACAACAGTATTTTGCAACAGATGGCGAGATTCTACATTAAACTGAATTCTCAATGCTAATATACTTTGGAATTCGATAGCTTAGGAGTGGTAATTGAATTAATCAACTGAAAGATTCTGCACATCCACCATTCTCCCCATTAAGAGCTAATTTCATGAGAACGTGCTACACGAATTCAAATAGGTTTTTTGACTCGTCTAACGTATCGAATTTCCTTTCGAAAATTACTAGACTCCTCAGTATTTATAATAAATGAGCTCCATTTGCTAATCGAAATCAAAAGATACCTTCCTATTTCGATTTGTCTGTAAACACGATAATTCCAGTGTTTATCGAGAAAATTACCAGTTTTTGCCCTATTTTCGTTAATTTACATCAAATCACCAACAATTGTTAATAATCTGCAAGATCTCCGTCAGCACGTAATTTTATTGTAAATATTTACGCCATCGATTCTTATTCGGTTTGCTAATCGGATATTTATGAAAATACTAGAATTTATTGGAGAATTCCAACTAATTTCGCCATTTGTTTCAACAAAATTCAATAGCCCCAGGCACCGAACCATGTTATTCAATAGGTAGCGAAAAGGGCACATAGAACTCTTGTTTGCCCTGAACGCAATTGCGTCTCGGTCCGGTTCTCGAGTGCTTTATTTGGTGAAATGATTGTTCTTGAACTTGAAGATAAAGTGGAGGTATAATAAGTCAACGTTTTCCCCCCTTCGACAGCACTCACAGACAGGGTAGTAATTTTCGTAATTCTAGAGTTTACCAACCCCCAAGAGTGTATATTTTAATGCGTGTTTCGGTTAGAATTGATTATGGCGAGTCGCTGTCTTGGTTGTAAAATCGCGATATAAATCACAAGTGGTCACCCGGCGCATCCACCATTTACACACTTTGAATTTCAAATGAGTTGCTTTATCTGTAATTCTTCGAAAAATCCAAACATTTACGATTGTAAACAGGAAAATTATATTAGAAAAAAGCGTAAACTATCGATATTGATGAAGTTGAATGCACTCCACAGACAGAGAAAGTTTCCAACAACTTAATCAATCATCAGGTGTAATGACGATGGGGGATGCAACCACAATTAGTTCCACAGTCAATACTCTTACGTGTAAATTTATATTAAAACCACATCTATTAGCAACTCCACTATTACATGTACTTAATTACAATTACTAATTAGAGTTAATGTTGTTTTATCTAAAGTTGTACGTTGATGTACAATTACCTTTGTAGTTTGTTGTTGTTTTTTTTATTGTGTTCAGCATTTACTCTCTACTATTGTAGAGTGTGAAATGTTGAAAGTGCGCCTGTCACACACACAGTTACTGTAATTTCAGGCGCCGGCTTTTAGTATCCTTGAGCTTCAAAGTTTCAGTAGTTTGTAACGTTACAATATGAGCGCACGTTTATGGTCGTTATTCATCGGTCGTCAGTGCATAGATAACGTGCGACGGACTACCGGTAAGAATATTTGCACATTTATCATATTAATAACGTCACAATAACGAGAATAATAATCATTATAATATAAATTATACCAAGAATCAGAGCAGGTGTGGCGTTATGTTATTTTTTCAATTAATTACTCTTGCAATATATGCTCGATTTTATAAATATCCAATTCGAAATGAGAATTGTTTTAATTTTGCAACTGGATGAGTAGAGACAACGGGGAATTGTTGGAGATATTGCACGATTTTAATTTAGATCCATGTTGTTCTTCCATAAAAACCCCAATATTTCAGCAAAAAAAAATCCACGCTTCACTACAAAATAAAAGCGAAGTACAGGAAACGGACGTCTCTTCATATTACCACCATTTATAATTCACATTTCTAGACGTCAAGAATTTCCGTTAGTATTCCAAACCGAACATAACGCAATTGTAAAATTCCTGATAAAATTTTTAAATTAACATAAGTTCGATTTGATTTGAAATCGATGATAATGGAAGGAAATATTGTGAAAACTTCCAATAATCGCGTGATAGAGTTCGACAACAAAGCAAGATTTATATGAATAATTCTATAGAATTGTTCGAGTTGTAATAACAAAGAAAGAAAAAACGAAAAGTATTAAGAGTCGACTGAAAGAACGAGATGGTAGTTTTCCAATGGATTTTAAATTAACGTTTTTTCTTGTATCACCCCAAAAAGGACCTGTTGATTATACACGTCGTTTGGCTAGAATACTGATAATGCTATCTTAATTGAATTTCATTATTATAATTAATAATTTCAAACAAATGTTGAATTCAAAAATAAAATTTTACTAGAACGCTGACAACAACAATGTTAGAGTTTTTGTGGAAAACAATTTGCGGAAAATTGAGAAGCACATAAAAAATCGTTGTGTATTTTTCTACTTTCAGGCTGTCTTTCAAATTTAAAATTTCTTTTTATTAGCTATCTTTGCGATTTTATGAATACACAACTGGGATAATCTCAAAAATTAGAAAACCGAGGGGAATAGTTAACTGTTCTGCCAACTTGGCAAACCTAATTAATTACTGTTATTACTCGCTTTCATCAAATATTGCACAGCATCTCTTCACTGTCTCCAGTAGCTTGTTTTATTGCCAGTACTTCGTAACATCAAGTTTACGATGCTTTCTACTCATTAATTCTATGTGTTTGTGGATTAATACGCGTCTTTGTAGAGCAGTTTTATTTCGAGTTTTTCCCTGTGATCTACCCACCTATCACTTGTGGCCTTCTGGTCCACTCGTTTTAAATCCATATTGTCAATAATTGACTTTCAGATTTAGTTGGTTTCTCATTCAGCACTCTCCTCGATGGATGGATGAACTTTGCCAAAGCTTTTTGTGTCAATTACGTTGCGTGATTCTTTACATCTTTTTAAGAAATTTTGATAATAGGGTTATGGCATTTTTTTGGTTTCAAATCAGTTTTTGATGGAATTAAATTGAAAAGCCTACAATAAAAGAAAAAACGGTTGATTTGTTTAAAGGTATTTTGTCCGACTTGAATTGTTCGCCCTTTACAACATCACGTAAGCCTGTTCGTAATTCGTGAACAGGGCGTGTAATTTGATCGTGTATTCATAGTTGGTAGGCGGTATTTTTCATTGTGAAGTTTTGATCTATTTTAAGATCGTCGAAGAACGTTATAGAAACATCCGATTTCAGTGATTTCGTTAATTAAGACTGTAGTTAATTTTAAACGATCCAACTTAGGTTGATTCAGTTTGTACCTTTTTCGATTTTTATCTATTTCCATGAACACCCACATTATCCGGGATACTATTTCGTATGGAACTCAATCAAGATGACAATATAAATCTGGATTCATTGCAGAATTAATGCAAAAGTTTGGAGTTTTTTTGAAGCGTTTTGAATCGCATCAAATAAATTTCGTTATTATTGCTACATTTCCACGATATTCAAATTTCGTTCGATTCATTTTTTTTTCTTCAAAGTTCGATCCGACCTTGCACGAATTCCCTCTGCAGTTATCATCCATCTGCTTGGCGAATCTGTAATATTTCTTCCATGATTACCGCCAATTCAATTACAAAGTCGAATTGATGATTTTGCTATGGCACGTGTCGTCTAGGTCGGCCCCAAAGCCGTGTCCATTTGTAAATTTATTCAAAACCAAGGTCTCTATTATTGATCGTGAATTAAAGAAGCGTGGCTTTATTATCATTAAAGTGGCAATGAATTTTTCACAAACCAAAAAACAAAAAACCATTGATTAGGTTTGTGTGATTTGTACTTCAATTAATTCGATTGATGACTGTGAAATTACATTTTGTTTGTCAAACACATCCAGTTTGAATACAGCTTTTAATTCCAGTCGAATTCCTGTTCGTAACACAATCGAGCATTCTTTCTGATGCACTTCAAATGACCTGGATTGACCTTCTTAGAAAATTGTAGTTTCCGCTCCAAGCATTTTCCAGGTTAAATACTAGAAATATCTAGCATAGCATCGTTTTCTCTCATATTTCCTCACGAACCATTACGAAACAATTACGAACCTTACCCGTACTCACAATTATTGGGATAGGTCTTCAGTTTCCTTTTTATTATTACTTCATCACCATCTGTAAGTGATTAGTATCGATTTGTTGTAAAATATTCATTAAATTCTCGATTAGTGTGCTGCGGGGTAAAAGGACGAATCGAGAGAACGTACAGACCATGACCTGCCCGCACTTCTGTACGATATTATCCTTTTACAAGGTTCAAATCGATATATAAATAAACCAGAACGTTTTCAGTAATAAAGTGGCATTGCACAATCCTCTAATGTTTAACAAATTATTGCGAAACAAAGGGGTTTGTTTCATGGAAAAGACAGAAACGACAATAATAACAAAACGTTCCAGGTCAGTGGAAGATAGGATAATGACACCTATCTTAGTAATGAAATCGTCGACCTAATTAAATCAACGTTGATTGATAGAGTGTTGATGCAATGTTTGCAATTTATTTATTGCTAATATGAAAAGAATCTTATCCAGATGCGGTTTATTTTTAAATAAACCGTACAATTTCATGCTTGTCATCGTTTATATGTGTGAGTTGAGTGACTTGGTAACGTTTTAAAAATGATTCGAACTTACAACTGTTTACTGTAATGTTCGAACAATGCCAACGCAAAGTTATATATTTATTTTTCGTCAATAATGCGCCTGGAAACAATTGGTCATATGTAATTATTTCCACATCAATCAATGTAAATCCAGTTATTTTTTAATACTCGATGTTTTATATATCATAAATATTTATATAATCCTAATGTAAACAATATATTTACATTTAACAAGCTATTTTTCTTTCTGGGCACTCTTCTTGGAGTAGTTAAGACATCCAGGAGATCCTGTTAGTACCACTTCTTTAAACACACAACCCTGAAGGTTTTGTTTCCTACTTCGTCTTAATAAAACCTTTAATCCCTATATATTTTCGAATTCCTCTTCCACCTCATTTGAGATAACTTCTTTGTCTACATCGGCTGCACCTTTAGCTAAAGGCAATCTTTTAGAGGTGAATTTTTGTCTGTAGTCATTCAACAACTCCAATTCCTGAAATTGTTTAAATCCGCCGACTCTGGAAAGCATAAGCTTTCAAAATTTCTTGCATTAATTTTTCTAGCCATTGTATTTTACCAAATGCTTATGCCTTCGCGTTTAACTGTAAGCAACAAAGTATTTTCTGTCGTGGCATTTAGAACGAAAATGTACGGCTACATGGGCTCTCAGTTACAGTTCGTAACATATTTTAATCCGCCTTTTTAATTCTCTATGGTTTCAATACACTGAAAATCGAGTTTCAGTTGTACTGTAGCCGGATTTAAGCTTTTGGGGACCTGTGACGACTTCCTTTTCTAAGAGGGAAAAACTAAAAAGCTTCCAGTTTTATTGGTGTGATTAAAGACTGATTGACTATGGAGCCCCTTTTGAAAGAGGGGACGGAAGATTAAGCCTTACCAGTCTCCTGGTAAATCCACCCCTGACTGTAGCAACATGTGAAAATACAAGTCTCTACAAACGCAAGTGCTATGGTGGATACTCATATTTCTTTTATGATGCGAATTTCAAGTAACTTTTTACACAAAAATAATACAAACAGAATACAAAAAGAAAAAGGAATTTATGTTATCTATTACTGCAAAATAAATTACCTTCTCTTGTTTATCTTGTGTTTTAAGACGCTTCCATAAAATCGGAGTGCATTACACCCTGTGCGCCTCTCTTATGGCAGGCCCTGTGGAAGTATGTTCATAGTTTTTGCATTGGCTACTGCTGCTATATCAGTTCCAGAAACATTCTAAGCATTCTAAATTGCGTCTTTTTGAAGCCAATTTGGTAAAATCAACTTAAGTATTTTACAAATTTAATGTAATTTTCTTCAACCGGCTTGACTAACTGAGTTTGATTTGCAAAAGTTATAAAGCAGTGGCGAATCTTAAGAATAGCAAATAATAAGCATTTAATCTATTAACAATCAGAATTTCTTTATAGATATTTTTTGTCTCGCCAAATTTTCAAAATGCAACAAAAATCAGAAAAAAATGCAAGCAGTCATTCTCGCAACAGATTATTTCTTTTTCCTTTGATTTTCCGAAATATAAACCGAAAGCTCCTAGAAATTTATCACTTGAACATTTTAGGATAGGAAGCAAGCCGTGCCTAATTCTCTGTCAAAATAACATTTACTGTTCTATACTCAAAACCAATAAATTCCTAATTTTTATCAGCTCCTGGTGAATGTCGTCATTGACTCGGAAATACGAAAAAGTTTTGCCTACAGTTACAGAACGTAAAATATGGCTTTTTCGATCCCAAAATATGTTTTTTTCTATTTTGCGTTAATAATAGCGCTATTTTTAAACTTGCTAGTGTATCGAAATAAGTTTATTTCGATACACTGTATAAAAATGGAAACTGTAGTAATTTTTTTTCCTTAAGGATGGTAACGTTTTTATTGTTTTTGACAAATGTCACAAATCATAAACAAAATACCTACATAGTAATTTTTGGTAACATATACAACCACTAATACATCAATCAAAAAAATCAAATAACGTTCAATTGTTATATCAGTAACAACAACTCCCACCAATTTCCCTAAATTACAAAACTCATATTTTTTTTTTTGTAAAAAAGGGCACTAAATGGACAAAATAAAAAAATAGTATAAAAAACTCGTGTCAGAAGTCGTATATTGCACTTGTACTTTCGAAACTTGGACTCGTGCAATAATTGTCGACTTCTGACACTTGTTTTTTAATGTACAATTTTTTTGTTTTTATTTCAGCATTATTTAACCGGAACAAATAGAAAAGGTTGAAAGACAACTTTTGGATAAAAGGCAGTCGTAGAAAATCTTTTTCATCACGCTTTCGATATATCGAAAGAGAATTTCTTTCGGAACATCAGGCGGAATAGAACGATTGTAGAATCGGCCCTCAGACCAGGCATTATCACAGCATTTTGTTATAATTATTAACTTTTTTTTATTATCTTTCCGGAGATGGTCTCTGAAAATAAGTCCGCCTGGAGCGCCAGGAAAACATGAGTCAGTTCTGTGTAATTTTTTTCGTTCAAATTTACTATTTGTTGACAACAATCGGACATGATTTATGTGATTTATCGGATTGCTAATCCGAATCGAATTTATAGAGCATTTTTCCGATTTATCAATAAACCGGTAGATCCCACTGCTACAATTCCTGTAACATAGATAAGCCACTAGATTGAATACGTCATTATCTATTTTCTTTATTTTCAGAGTATTACCGTAGAATGTATATTGATTCAAGACTATTTTAAAATTTTAAAAAGAGTATTGTTGTTGTTTTCGTTTTGGATCGTTTCTGTGTCGTTCCCAAAGCTATTTTACTCCACCATCTGGGTTTTTGCTAACGGCATGTTGTAATGAACGTCAACAAGTTATATAGTAAATAGGTCAGTCAATAAAGCAGGAATTATGGTTTCTGGGTGATCTATTATCTACCTGGTTTATTTGTAGACAGCGTGTTCTTTATAAATGTTTCAAATAATTAGGTTATTTCAACAAAACTATATTGTTAAATGTCTTTCATATAGCTTTTTATAACTACTTTTCTATTTCAAAGAAAACTCTGAAAATTAGGACACTAATCACTTTGAACTGATGCTTATAATTAAATCTGCATTATGAATCAATAAAGTTGTTAGTTTTTTTTTTGCTTGTAGTATTAATCAAACGACAGAATTCCGATAAAATTGTGATATTACCGATATCGACTTTACGACAACGCCTTTAAAATTTTTAGTATTATAGAGAATTTCAGCAAAAGATTAACTTTACGACTATTTATAGTGGATTAATAACTTGCGGTTATCGCTGCTAGTTCTCTTGCATTTTATAGATTTTATCGTTTCAATATTAAAAGCTAACAAAACGATAGAAAACTTCAACTAGCATCTTGTTGCCAAGTCGAGTTGAATTTGTTTCATTATAAAATACCACCCATTACACAAACTCTTGTTATCTAAACTTTCCACTAAAGATAATGGATTGTAAACAGATTATACGATTGTTAGTCAATGTATGTTGACTAGAAGCTGATTTATTCATAATCACGTTGAAATTGGGGCGATAGAATTCTAATTTGAAAAGCGACAATCATCTCACGGGAATGGACGCTTTCCGGCCCTCGTTCTTCTCTAGTTTCTCGAAGGGCCCAAATAGATCTCTAATAATAGACTTCTCTGGTAGACGTGGTATTGTTGCACTGAAACCTATTATTTGGCAACCATCAGTAGCGATACTGATAATGTCAAGTTGCGCTTATCTCTTAAATTGAATTGATAGTTCGTTTCTCTAACGAAATTATTGTTACCATATTTAGATCTAGGACAATTAAATTAAATTCTCATCCACATAATAAATGATACAATAACTAGAAATGTTTTTAGAGAAAATATATGGAACCTCTGCAATTCCATTTAGAACGATTTTTCGTTCAATTTATTTTATGATAACTAGAAATTTCCTGAAAAACACCAAATATGGGAACGTACAGTTTGTAAACAGTTCAACTTGGCGCAAAAAGTTACAGTACAATTGAAACTTTTCGAACGATTTCTTCCTGTTGATGAATAAGCAATAAGCTTTCAGTTGTCCACAATAACTAACAGCGTAAATCTACCGCCCCTTATAGCCACCGATTAACGCCATATTTCTTGTGCGAGTATCACAGGAATGGCTTTGTCTGGCAGCCACTCATCAGACGGAAATTAATGATCTCCTGGTGTGTTTAATGCAAACATAACTCATATCCTCTGCAGACAAAAACAGTTGGTCAACGTACAATAAATAAAAAAATAAATAGTTGAAGAGTTTTGCACCTCAATTGATGAATGTTACTAAAGTGGGTTTTTTCTAATTGTTGAAGAAAAAATTAATTAAAAACCTCTATGGACAAAAACTAAATATAGCGCCTACAGAGACGATGTCCAAGATTCATTTACATTTCGACAAAGAGTTAAATTAAATCCAACTGATACGAAAAAATCCATTTGAGCAATCAAAAAGTCGTCTTTATTCCCCGGATAACTATCAGAATCGCGGTAGTATCGTTTAGATGTATTGACAAAAAGCCATTCACTTGTTTATTCAAATTCCATTACACCGTTGATAGAATTTGGTGTTTGTCGTTGGACAAAAAAAGTGTTGTCCCTTGAGTGTCGAATTCTGATCTAGATTGAAAAATCTGGTATCCCTAGGAATCATTAACTAAACAGTTGGCTTTAGAGATAGTGCAGATCGAATCAATCCATAGTGATTTATAGAATTTCCTGCAACTCAAATAAACTTGTGATGTGTTTGAAAATTCGATGTCTGTTATTATTTAATTTACTTACCATTAATAATGAGTTATGTAAACATTTTTAGACTTTAATGATATCTGTTTACTTACAATATCAACTTACCACTCAATTTACTTTTTCGACAACAATAATGGAAAGTTAATAATTGTTTAAGGTTGAAGTTCTTTGTGCAAACTGATTCGATTTATTTCTAACAAATAATTCAAACTTTCCCCAATTATGTCCGATGATATTTGTACAATTATTGAGAGCTTGTGTTATGATTACGTCTAGACATTTGTTGTTTCTTTTGCTGCCTGCATTTCTAAGACAAACAAATCGTTAATGAGTGTAGCATTTGTATACAGAAGTTGTTAGATCTTAAAATAAATGCTCTATTCAACATTAAAATATCAAGGATTATTTTGTGAAACAGGCCATGGACAAATTACTGACTAACAATAAATACTTCGCGACTTCTGCGAAATCTACCCTGGAATAGCTCGACTGCAGCCGAGAGACGTTTATTAATAAAACTGTTTGTTTTTCTGATAGACAATACAATTCTGTTGTAATTTTTCATTTGATGAGTGGTCACTTGAGCGACACTATGAAATCGATTAAATTTCAAGCGAGTCCCCGAGGTTGCATCAAATTTAAGCCAAACAAATTGAAGTTAATTCCGATCCCATCGGGTGTATATAAGTTCTTTTCACAAGTCTTTGACACAATAATCCTTTGTAATAATGGATAATCAGGTCGAATTCAATAACGGCCAGATTGATGAGTTTGCGTTATGTGTGGCGGAATGGATTGAATCGATCCAACCGACCATTTGGGCGCTTAATTATAGTCGAATAAATTTTTGAATTTTGATTAAAAATTAGTGGAATTTTGATTAAAATTCTCCAGAATTCTGTGGTAAATAATTGTTGGTGATTTTGGCGGATGCGCCGGGTAATGTCACATATAATATCACATTGCATTTGATGTTGCCCGTGGTGGATGCGCCAGGCGAGCTAGTCCCCATTTCCCCTATAATTACGTTTAATATAGCACAACTAGATCTAATTAACAAAGCGGCCAGATTTCGCCCTTTCTATTTCCACCCTTAACAAAAGATGTCTTTAACAATTGTTTCCCAAAAATTGTGTTTGACTTGAATAACGTCACAAACAAAAATTTTGTTTTAGAGAAATCTCTGTTGGGATTATTATAATGTTGTTGGCGTTAATGAGGAAGCGTTTCCTGTCGCTTGTCGGTCGTTGGCTCATTCGTAATTTGTAATAAAACGGATGGCGACGGCTGCTATACGTTCGGCGTCTAGTTGTCTACAATAGGGCGATTCGTGTGTGAACTTCAACTTGAACTTGTCCGTTGAGACTTTTTGTTTTGTTCGATAAAATCACAACATGGTCGAATTAATTTAATTTTTTTCTTCTGTTTATCGTATAAATCCAGTTGAATTATTTGCAGTAGAATTGGTTAATATTTTATTGTATCAATACAGGATCGATGTTGTGACCTTTATAGTGCACGATTCTAGAATCCCATTGTGTTTTCCTAATTTGGTCTTCCAGTTGTATAACGTGTTTTCTATTGTTGAACGCGTATAATGATATGTTACATAAATTATTGCACGTGTTTCTTTGTTGTAGGTGATTTGGATTGAAGAGACGGCAGATAAAAGGTGGATTTGGATTTCTCTTTGGTAGCCGCTGAATATTTCAATCATAGAGTCGTTGTTTGATCAACAATTCCCCTTAAACATCACCACCCTTACCAATGTCTCCATGGACGTTACCACCCTCAACCATAGCCATCAAGCATTATACAGTACATATCCGATCGGTGATCCACCAGAGAATCTCTCCGATCCGGATGTTAATATAACACGAACAATTTCACGATTAACATCCCCATTAGCGGTCACTGTTGCCGTATTATTAGTCTTCTTATTTTCACCAATGATACTAATTGGAAATTCTCTGGTATTAGTGGCAATGTATCGATTCAAACGATTACGCACACCTAGCAACTACTTAGTTATGTCATTAGCCACTTCAGATCTTGGTATTGGGATGTTTATGCCGATCGGGATGTATTTGGAATTGGGTGGTGCCCAGAATTTCACTAGTGTACGAGTATGTCTCTTCAGTTATGGCATAGCAATTAGTTTATGTTGTGTTTCGGTATTGGTAATGGTTGCTATAGCTGTTGATCGATTCACTTCTCTAGCAAGACCGTTACGTTACAATAATCTAATCACACATTCGGCTGTTGAACGATACATTGCCGTATTTTGGGCGTATGCCTCCCTTGTCGGATTCACGCCGTTAGGTTTCACAATTATCAATGGAGTCAATTATCGGTGAGTTATACAATCTATTGAATTATCTATCAACCGATCTAATTGTGTATGTTTATTGTTGAATCTAGAACTGGAGATTGTTCGTTTGGTGGTTTGGTAGCAAAACCGATCCAATTGTTCATGTTCTGTGCCGTATACGGTCCAAGTGCTCTCGTTCTACTCGTGTGTTACGGTTACATCTATTTTATAGCAAGAGGTCACGCCCGTGCCATTTCCGAAGTCCGACATTCAATTCAACAACATACATCCGGTGTGTCTGGTTCACGACGTTACGGTCTAGCATTGGCGATAACAACTGGAATGTTCCTGGGTCTTTGGTTGCCATTTCAAGTGAGTTTTTCAATTCGAATTATTACAAATATTCCCTTGGCAACTATAACTGGAACTACTAATAACTCGATTATATTCACAGTTGTCGTGTTCCACAAACGAGACAAGAATCTCTTGTGGGTGGTTTTAATGCAAATACGGAACGGTTTTTGTTCTATCGATTCGATTCGGGCTAATTGGGTGGGATTAATGAAAAACATCTTATTACGGCTAAATAAATGTGGTAATAATAAATTGCCAAATCGGGTGCCTCTATTAATTTATTCTCTAAACAAGTCGACGACCCTTTAATGGTGGTAATAAAGTAATTTCAAGTTGATTAAATTTTGCCAAGCTATAAACCAACTAAGAAAACTTGGGGGCTAATAGAATTTGACACTTATTTTGGGTTGTTTGTTATTTTTACTCGATTACTTGTCATTCGGGTTGACGTACCCGATACAGAGACACCACAAAAAAATAAATAGCAGCGGTTTATTTCTGAATACCAAAAAAAGATATATGAAAGTATTATTCATAGAATTTCTTATATTATTAGACTGTCACGTAAATTCGATATTAAAAGAAATTGTTTTTTTCTCCTCGCCTTTCTCTCTCTCGTTGTGTACAAAGTGGAATTTAATTCGTCTGACAGTATCAGTCTGAAGTCTCCAACCACCTAAAGGATAAATGTTGAACAGACAACTCAATTTTCAGTTTTCACATACTCAAATATTTACAAATCCCCCAAGTCAGGTTCTATTAATATGGAAAATATGATGGAACGGTGGATGCGTGTGTGTAGGTTCCATTAGGAACAGGTGACATTTGCAAATTAAAGCACATCGATTTTGACTACAGTCACAAGGACGTTACGTTTGAAAATTCAACAAAATTTCAATTTTACGTTAAATTAGAGCGAACAATGCTTATATTTGAACGTAAATCCTACCCTAGAATTTTTCATTTGTTCGTATATTAATACCATATTTAATTCAATAATAAAATCCATTCAATGCATGTCAATGTAATTTATTTATGTACTATTTCGATCCTAGCCTATACAAATATTGAATAATAAGTGGGATTTGTTGAATATGTAATTATGGTGGATGCACGCTATCTGATTTCTAATCCGCTGAAAGATAAGGGCGCATCCCAAAATTATTCCAATTTATCATGTTGCTTAAGGACATTTTCTGTAGTTGGAGGAAATTTTCCGTTATGTTTCGTAACATAATTTATTGGAGAAATGATTTAGTACCTCGTAGAATATTGGAGAGGTGTGGATAAATTATAGCATGCTAACGTGTGGAAAACTCTTAAATTTTCATTTGTTTTCTAGAAAATTCGTTCTAACCAAAAAAAAATTAATCAACTTCTAAGTGAATTTTGGGAAAAATTGGTGGATATATTCGAATAAAAAACACTTTCCACTGACGTTTTGTCTTTATAGCTGTTATAAATTTTATTCAATCATTTTGAACTGGGAAATTTTTTGATGAATTTTTCCAATTGATTATCTCATGGTGCTCGCCACCATTAGTACTGTAAACAAATAGAGGAAGCACAGAAACGGGGAATTATTCGCTTTCTATCTGAATTCACCACATTAGAGACCATTACCGAGTCTCTAAAGTGCGAAATGTCTGCAAATCTACAACTGCAATCCCCTGTTGAATTTAGCAAACAATCGTTTTGGTGAAAAATATTTCGATTCGTATTGAAATCGGCTCTTTTATCACGAACTGAATTAAGATATATTGCCTAGTTACTGCTTTATCTAGTTAGAAATTGGCGAACAAAATTTGCTTTATTTCTGTTAGAACGTGTCAAATATTGCTCAGAAGCTTTCATCCGAACACGCTTTTGATGTGGAGTTAACAAGCGCGCGGCACCTATCTTGAGCAAAGCTTTCCATATCTAATCCAGCACATAATATATATTCTGAAAGACTTTTTGTGATACCTAAGCCTTCAGTTCTGAGAATCTAACATTGTGACACGTACTATTATAATGGTTTTTGGTGTTAACCACGTTCAAACCGATTTTTTTAACTATTGAAAAGAAAACGATAGAAAATTGTAACAGACTTTAATAAACTCGACATCAATTTTATGCGGGTTTAAACCTTCCTTTACAAAGAATTTAATGACGACACGATGCGAGATTATGGTGTTAAAGCTGAAGAAATTGTCAAAATCTAGCAGCAGAATGAATACAAGAAGTTGAGAACAATTCATACCACTTGTCGATTTAAATTTTAAACTCTCCTCTTCAAAATCGAAAAATTCTCACATTACTTGTTAGTCGAATATCCCATTACCTCTCCTGCAAACAACTAGATTGATCCGGCTTCTTAAATTGATAAAATCGTTGTCGCAGTACCGTTCCAATTATATTTGATATGTGATATTTGATTGTTGCAGCTGTGTATGTTAATGGACGTATTCTTTGGCACCAATATCCTATCAGCATGGGTAGCCATCTATCTAGCATTACCAATATTGGCGAGTAGTGCCATCAATCCCTGGATTTATGGTTATCGTAATGCAGAATTACGTGCGGCCGTCCGTCGTGTCGTTGATGATCTATTAACAGCACTAGGCTTCACGTATCGCAGCCAACAAGTCTCCGATCAGATAGCACCTAGTGCCGCTGCCACGGCCGGTGATCATGCCTCGTTTATCAATCACGTCCAAGGTGATTGTTTCAGTTGGAAACCGGACGGGGAATTTCTCCTGGTACCAATTGCCCGACCTGAAAGCAGTGGTGTGGCCTCCGAAGCGGACATCTCGAAAACGTTCCGTGACGGTCCGAGAATTGTGATTACACGTGAAGGACCGGCACGGACATTGCGTCTATCGAGAAGTATGGTGGAGAGTTTTGCGGTGACGAAGGGTTCGGATGTTTTGGTGATTAAAGGTGGTGGGATGCGGCATGGGGCCAGTATTCTATAAACACCAAACCGGGCACTTGATGGGCAGTCAATGGAAATTATTGAATCAAATTAATCCCTTTGTAATTCCAGATTGGAGCTCTAACAAATTCTAGAACCAACTAGCTTTAAGTGGTTGTTATCTGCCAGTACACGACTGATGAATTTATTTTTTCATACCGGAAACCCTTACCTCCGATTCTAGTCTTTTCTTTTGTTCTTAAGTGATTATATTCGAAAAATTCTAATTGGCTCACATTGAGTCTGTGATTTTTTTTTGACAACAAATCGTTATGATAATGATCGAAAAACGATAGTCATAATGGTGATGTTGATATTGGATATGAAAACAATTTAATATTGTAATTGTTGTGCCAATTGTGGATGTTTTGCAAATTTACTCCAAACAAAAAAAAATTATTCTATATTAAATGTTGTTTACGCTAAAGATTCTATGTAATGAGGTTTATATTTCTATGAGAGGTATTTGCAGGCTGTGAAGAAAGATAACAAAGAATAAAGACAATTTTTTTAATAGTTTTGTTATTTGTTTTGCCATCAATCAAAATACCCAATCTATTTAAAATATTTATTTCTAAAACTATAAAATTTAATTTCTTTTTTATACAAGTATAGAGTGGTACTATTCCTAAGACACTTAATTTACAAATACTTTTATTATCATCATTATTATTATTATTATTAACTCTAAAAGCAGTCTTTGACAAAATGCCATCTACGGACTGAGCATTAATTTTGTTTTGTAGACGAAATAGAACAAAAATGGAAATTTGATCAACAAACGAACAATTAAATACAGCATTAAAACTAAACAATAATTCCAATAAATATCGACATATGTATAACGGAAAAATTAATCGACTGTTGGTCCTATAATCAATCGTTCCCTCCTCGATTTCTAGATGCAAACAAATAAAAACAAGGAACGGACACCCAAGAATTAATCCAAAATCATAATAGACAACATAGAATCTCAAGTCCTTATCGGTGCTTGGACTTTACGTACATTATTCGTTTCCAGTTGTTCTATTCTTTTAATATTCTCAACGGCCTCGCTGTACTCTTCGATCAATTTCCAAAATTCGTTTTTCCGATGCTCTGCTTCCTCCTAATAATCATAATAACAGAACTTAGTTAATCGATGAAGTTTGATCAAACAACACAACTTACAAGGATTTTCTTAATCGTATTATCATTGGGGTAAATGCGTGGTGTTGGTGTGGTGTCTTGTGTTCGTTCCTTGTTATTGGACGTTTTTGGGGTTGAATCGAAATCATCGATGATGATACTGGAACAATAAATATAAATATTTTAGAAAATCGACCAGACAAACGATCAATAATCGGTTGGTAGGGGGCGATTCTTGCAGTTCACCAACCTAAATAAATATCGATTGACAATACAATGAGACTATCACAAAAACTGTTTGTTTCAACATAAACAAACAGATAATTATGGAATAGATCGGGAATTAGTTTATGATTGAAATTCAAATAGTTCGACGGAAATTATTCTTCAAGAATCTTAATAAGTTTTCCAAGTTTTCAAGTGGTGTTACTGTTCAGATTTTTCACCACTTGGACAGTCTAAATTTAGCATTGGCGCCGGTTTGGAATTCAGGCCGATGATGTTGAGAACTGGAGAATATCATCGCGTATACAACAACATTCATTTCATCTCCCATTTTCTGTGTTTAATTATAAAAAAAAATTTCAACACATTTTTTAAATTGCTTTGCTTTCTCTTATTTTTTCAACACTTTATTTCTGTTTTATAATTACATTTATATGGAGGTCTTTTAATAGATCCCTTGACCTTCGATTTTTGTGCAATATTCTGATAGGTATTGGGGTGTATTAGAGGCGATAGGACACGTGGAGACTGTATGTTTTTCGTTATTACCATTATTAGATTAGTTTGGTGGACATTACCATAAACTTCAACCAATTGGGAATACAATAGAAATTGATCGGTTATAATTCGAATTAATCCGGTTAATTGATTGAATTAACCATTCATGTTTTTGGATCGATTCGAGCGTAATCGTTAAGGGTTGATGATCCTGCTTCTTAACTGCACTAATCAATGATTTACGTTACTAAATTTAGGATTTCCTAATTGTAGTAGGTGGTTGGGGAATTCTGACGTCAATTGTGATTAGTATCAATGATAAAATTATAATAGTAAAGATTCATCTATTTATATTGTTATTATTAACTGTGCATTGACGTCAATATTGCTTTAACCGTACAAAAAAAAACAAGGAAAAAAACAGATAATAGAATCTCACCTGAGAGACGCTAGACCTTTTGTGGCGTCCAAAGCACGATTTTCAACAGACTCTCCCGATCTCATTCTCGTGGTATTTTATTGTTTTATTACAATCTACGGTGTTTTATCAAGAAATTGGTATCAAAAAATCGCCTCAAGTCTACCAGAATCTTTTTAAATTGAAATTATGGAAGCCCTTGTTTGTTTTTTTCACTTTGCTTTCGTTGGATGTTTTTTTTTCCAATTGTTATGCCGTAGTTTATAAGAAACACATTCGTTTCTATTATTACAAAAACTCCCCTGTTGTTATTGTTCAAACTGAAAACACGCCACTTATTGAACTGAACAACCGGCAGCAGTAGCAGGACGATAGAATACCCGCAGTTGAAAACGATTGACGTTGGCCACACTATACACGTAGATTAAGTCCCCACTACGCCTTATATAAACCCACACACAAAACTGTATCTATCCTGCATATACATATGTACACATTTATATATATGTAACTATGTGGTATCCTGGTGGTGGGTTTCAGGATTTTTTAATGAATCGGTTGTGCTCCTTGAACCGAATTGGCTTCTATGTGGCGGGGGAATTGTATGGAACGAACACGGCCTGTCGTACGTAACTTTAAAAGGAACAAAAACAGGATGAGTCAGGCGTTTTTCTTTGTTCCAGGAAATGAACATTGTTAATAAGGCTTTAGAATTTTAGAGTCTGTTTCTATTTGTTGCATGTCAACTAATAATGTTGTTTTTATAAAATCAATAATTGAATTTTAGTAGAGGCAAGCTAATCAATTTCTAAATTTACTTTGAAACTTTGCCGTTAATACGGCATCCTGTTCAGTCATTATATAGAGCTTTTGTTAAACATGGTTTAATTATTTAAACAAACTGTGACGGGAGCTAAGAGGGGGCGTTTTCTGTAATATCCACCCCTGTTAGACAGGCTACGTTTTGTTGTCATTACGTAAATACAGTTCTCATTTACAATTTACCAATAACATAACAATGCGTTATGTAATAGCAACTTGAAATAGCTCACAATTTTATGAGTTTTAATTAAAAATAATAATAAGGAAATTCTATTTTTGCTCAAATCCAATTTTCAAACAAAAATAGAAATCTCCAAATTCCACAAACGATTCCACTATCTTATCTGCAATTATTTTTTACAGACAAATTCTTTACAATCGGTTCTCATTGAAGCGAATCGGTTTTAACGAGTTCAAATCGGTAAATATTATCGTTGATTAGATCGGATTATATTTTTGGAAAAATCTAACTTTTCTCTGCAAAACACAGCAAACAGGGCCTTGACGACTGCAGAAGATCAATCATCATCTCAACTGTTTGTCAGTGGTCGTCTGTTAATATTATCTCGAAACGGATCAATACATTCGAATCCATCAAAAGTTAATATTTACTTGTCTCCAAAACTCCACCTGACACACGGCAACTTTAACGAACTTTCCCGCAGTAACATCAGAATAAAATCGGATATATCTAAAGATAAATAGGGGTACACGTGTGGCGAAATCGAGAAAAACTAGCCATAATTATACGATCGATAGAACTTGGTCGAATTGTATGAAATTTGTTTATCGAAATTAGGAGAATTGTTGAGAAGATTCTCAATTCGTTTCGGTCATCAACAAAAAAAATCTAAGTGATTATTTGATGTAATATACTGAAATTTGCGCATAATCTTATCCGCTTTTAGAAGCTTCTGGTGGCAATAAAATTTACATTAAAAGGATCGTTTTCGAGATAAAAAGCTCCTGCATTCTGAAGAAGATTTTATCATTAGTTTTGAATGTTTAGTTGTTCTAATTTAATTATTTCCGGATTATAATCTAATTAGTGTTTAATAGGAAATTAGCCATTTAATCTTTCAAATTAATTTAAGAAACTTATCAACCACATTAATAATGGTGATTTATTAGCGAATTCTCTTAATAAAAACGATTTCCCAGCATGATAATTAATCATTTCAATTGTTAAACGATAAAAGAGTAATAATTTTCTCGGTAACCGTTTGACGTAAAGATAATTTCTATTTTCAAATAAAATCGACAAATGAATGTAAATTTATTTGTAAGACTCTATTGCTCTTGAAATTCTCACGTTTATTTCTATTCAAGTTCATTTGAGCCATTTAAAGAAATCATTTGAATTTCGAATTAATTGTGTTAATTACACACGAGTTATACGAGTTTTATAGGCTTGATAATTGTATTATTGTGGGGATTTTCCTCAACCACAACAATTATCCTTTTGCGTTAAATGAATTCAGGTCGTATCCAACTCACCTGATTGATGCGTTAACCATGATGGTATCCGGCCTTGTCCAATATCAACCGATTTGAAAGGATACAAGAATTCGTAACAACTAAAATCTAATCGAATCGACGACAATTATTTATAGTAATAATAAATCATTCATTTACGATGAGTGAGTGATAACAGATTGACGTTATTCGAACAATAATGCACCTACTACCACCACCGTTAATGGTCCGAATCAATTGTTTCTGAACTGTTATCAGTAAAAGTTTAACAACGTTAAATCAATGCCTTTATTTTATTTAATTTCAAGTCTCGTACGAATTATGAGAGGAATTTATAAAAATTTGATACCCAAAAAACTCGATTTATATAGCATCGATCGTTTGATTCGTATTGAATTTGTTTGACGTCAGAATTCGTGTGCATCCTGTTCGAAAATACCTCGATTTTTTAGTTTAGAACGGCACAGAAAAAAAACGCACCAACAATTGTCGGTAATTACCATGTAAATGGTTCTTTATGTGAATACAAAGTTTTTCCAATTGATTTTATGGAAAATTTTCAATTGCTAATAAAACAGAATAGTGTGTACACGTGTTGTAGTGTTGCCAAGTCTTTGCGAATACCCTACGGTGGCCACAATCGATCAATAATTCAGCTTGCATTAATATCTTATATTATTCCTGCAGTCATTTCGAATCATCACCACCAAATCGTATTATTTAATTAACCATATTTTTTAATGTGATTTTGATTGACGTCAGGGCTGCTTTGACGTCACCAATTTTCGTAGTTCATTCACGAAGACCTAGACCTAGAAACTTTTATTTATAGCTAAGAAAGTTTATTGGAATCTATTCCAGGCACGATTTGCTTTATTAATAGTCAAATATATTCAATTGAATCAAGATCAATTATCTTCAATGTATTGCAATAGTCATATGGTAAATGCAGGATAACATTATCTATTGGTGCGGTTTCTTTGACATTTTATTTAATTAAAACGAATAGATCTCTTTGTGTACAAGCTTTTATATTAAGCTGATTAGTAGAATTGAGTTGTTAAGGGCGACAAATTCGTTTCTTCCAAATTAAATAAAAATTTTCCTGCTGCTCTTTTGTACATCAAACATCACAAACAGTCCCCCACAATCAATGTATAAAGTTCAGAAATTTTCCAACAACCTACAATTTACCGTTTCTATTATTTTTCTGACGAATATTTACGTTGGTTACACGTTTATTTTCGGTTCAATTCGTACTGTTCCACGATCTGATGAATGATCTGGCTTGGGTTCAAATTCAATGGTTCGTCTTGTTTTTTTTTTCCTGTTTATTTAAGAACTGACCTTTTTTACAACAATTTCCTGGCGATACAACGATGAATTCCAGTATCAACATATACTGGTGACATTCGATTAGGGAAGGTCAACGCGGACAGGTGATTAATGTAGACATAAAAATATTCACGCAATTTCAACTTGACCCATAAGGAAGGAATTTTCAATAAATTTTGTCGTAGGTTAACAATTAGAATTAATTGCAATAGAATTCATTTATGCTCGCCTTACAGGATTGTTATGTATTTAATTCTATCAAATCAGGTCTCTAAACATTTCCAACAGTTAAGTTGTTGGGCTAGTCACAACGAGATCGGAAGTAACTCCTGCAAGGATTCCGCTTTTCCTGTCGACCGCAGTTGAAAGCTCCTCTTTGTACAGCTTTGAGTATTTCTCTTACTTCGGCGTAATTCTGGTGATGTTGTTTCTTTTTATTTGCATACTCATTGGCAATTTTGAATAATAAGCGAACGAATCGAGTTGAGGCCAGCAATCTCTTCTCGATCTGCTTCGCTTTAAGGAAACGAAATTTTGACTATCAGCAACTGCAGACTTGATTGCACATATACAGTGGCAATTTCCAAGACATTAGCCATTCGGATTGGCAACCAAGCTGAAGTTTGAATAGTTTAATGTGGACCAGAAAGCTTTTAAATTAGGTAATATCGTCAGTATCAACGTCAATCAATTCTGCTCCAGTTTTTTTTTGCATTTAATTTGATAAAAAACAAATCGGTACTAAAACAAAATTTAAACAGAAATGAATTATTCAGAAGTCTTTGCGTTTATTTAAACAAAAATCTGAATAAATGAAAATTAATGTGTAACGTTGTAATGTGACTGTGCAACTGGCAAAATTATTAAAAAAACTACAATACTTTTCTAGGAATACCAAACAATTTTTACAGAGTTTTTAATTAGGGCAGACAATTCTGAGAATCTGAATGTAATTGTCTGAGTAAAACTTTCCAATAATTAACATCAGTCCTTGAGGAAACTAATTAGAACAAATCCGATACCACCATGGATGTGATTTGAAAGATTGTTCCACAAGCAACACAAATCTTATTCTATTTCGAGCTCTTCAATGTCAAATTCGTATAAAAGTTGATGGCAATACGGAATAAATACCGTGTACGTCTCAAAGCTTTATTCATACGAACACCACAAAAGTGTTGACAACTTCCAAGCACACACAAAAGAGCGCTCTCTTTTCTTACTTTCATTATTTGCGTTTTTCGGCTTAATTTCAATTAATGAATCATGGCAAAAGCAGATTCAATTACGGGATTATATTGCAAATATAAAAAAAACAACGTCAATTGGTAGAAATACGTTTATCTTTTTTAAATATTTTTAAAATTCGATACAGTCTCAAGTATGTATTGACGCAAGTAATTTATGTGCGTCAAGGTGCAAAAATTAGCTTATCTATTCGTAGTTTATTTATAATAATATTTGTTTAATTTAACTGACAGATTTTCTGTTGTTGTTTTGTTGGAAATAAACGAAACTATTAACAAACAAATATTAACAAATTTGTTTGGAAATCGATTAGTCTGTACAAATTTTTTTATTTTAAAAACAATAGTTTAGTTGAAGAATTTTCCATTAACATAAACATAAAACGTTTTATCATTGGTAATCTCAAAAAATAAATTTAGAACGGAAAAAAAAACCAAGACTGGTAATCGTTAAACTGTGGTGAAATACTGCAACGTTTATAATGGAAAAGTTTATTTCTCTGTTACGTAAAATAATATTATTGAGGATACGTCCGAAAATAGATACAATTTTGTTTATTGGGTCGTTTTTATAGTCCAAGATCAAGTTCAATTTTGTATATAAAACACGAATAAGGCCCAAATACGTGCGGATCCTGCATGCCAGGTGGCTCTTCTCCGAGTCATATCTAGAGTTTATTACTTAGCTTTGTCTACTAATATAGTAAAAATCGATAAAAGACAGGACAATAACAGTAGCGAAACGACAAATGCGGCAAGTTGTTGAATAAAGACATAAATTTCTGGATGTTTCAAGAGCAACTGTTGTATGGTTCAAAACCGTAATCGTCTCTAACGTCACTAAAATAGCCGATAACTCGTCTCTCCTATTCCCTATCCTCTCATGTTCGTCATCAATGCAGTAATGTTTCATTCAACAGAGCCATCCTTCCTGTCTTACAAACGTTCTGAGTGATCATATTATGTATACCGAATGGGATCGTTACGAAATTGCTGTCGATTGTCGATGAAAAGCACCCAACTTGATGGTAAAAAGACCAAAATAGAGGTTGAAATGCGGATCGATGTTAAGAGGATCTTTGTCAAGCGGACCAAACCTTCTAAATGTAGTATCCTTCAGCGTCCAATTATTGTAAAGTAAAGAGATCTATTTTATTGTTCAAAATAGAAATTAATCAATTTCTAATATAATTCTTAGTTCTATTAGGTTGTCAAGTATGAATTGGAGCAAAAAATGCACATAATTGAATTCGATTTTTTTCAACAAAAACTTTTTATTTTTAATCAAAGTATGCACCCATATTATCGATACACTTTTGCCATTTTATCCCTTTGCTGTAGAATCCTAGATCACGGGAGTCGATGAACTCTTCAAACGCCATTTTGACAGCCTGTGCGGAATTGAATTTTTTTCCTGATGAAAATAATAAAAATAGAATCGATTGTGTCGACTAGAAATATTTTAAAAGCTAAATCAAGCGGTACAGGTGTTTTTGAAATTAAAAGTACAACAATATGTTTTTTTTTTACAATTGTTTCGAGTACGTGCTCTCCAATTTATGAGTGTATCAATTGTTCATGACGATTATCCATTTGATAAGGATTCGTTAATTAATTAAACTATTGTCGGAAGAATTTTTTCGATTAAATAATTAAGTTTGGCTATCGTGTTTTTTATTGTTTTCGTAATATTACCGATTAGACGTGCGTCATTTAAGTTAATTATAATAGCGACCTAATTATAAAAAATTTAATGATTTTCGTTGTGGTTGAATTTTTCAACAATAATAATAGTTATAAGTCAATACGATAATTATTTTTTAATACGTTCTTTATTTATTTCAAATTAGACAACAATTACATAAAGTATAATGACGTACAATTAACATTAACAAACGTAAAATTACAAAACATAATTGGTATTGCGAAACTGAAATAACTTTAAATCAAATCAAAGCTCTCAACGATTAAAGTAAAATTTCTTGTTGTTTCATCAAATAATTGAAAATAAATGCAAATAAAATGCAAAACAAATAAATAAAAAATAATTTGCAAACAAAATTGCAATTTTGTTACTTAACGAAAAATAAAATAAAAATAACTTAATAATATTTTCATTGTTTTACAATTTATGAAATTGATCAACAAAACAATTTATTCTTCCTCCTCTTCTTCTTCTTCTTCTTCTTCCTCAACAGCTGGTGTTGCTTCCGGCTCGGCCACTACCTCTTCTTCAACAGCCGGTGTTTCTTCAGTTGTTATAACTTCTTCTTCAACAACTGCCGGTTCTTCTGTGGTCGTCTCATCAACAACTGCTTCATCTTCTACAACTTCCTCATTTTGTTCGACCACATCAACACCACTTGCCTCTAAAGCTTTGGCTTCAGCCTCCAAAGCGTCCAGTTCCGCTTGTTGTCTCTCTAATTCGGCCAGTTCGGCGTCACGTTGTGCCGCCTCAGCATCTAATCGTGCCTGTTCGGCCAATTCAGCTTCCTGTTGTGCCAGTTCAGCTTCCTGTTTCGCTAATTCAGCCAATTCTTTCTCTTGACGTTCCAGTTCTTCGAGTTCGGCTTGTTGACGTGCCAATTCAGCAGCTTCAGCCTCTTTCTGTGCCTTCTCCTGTAATTCTTTCTCTTGCCGTTCCAGTTCGGCTAATTCGGCTTCTTGCCGCGCCAATTCGGCAAGCTCTTCGGCTTGTCGGGCGAGTTCAGCTTCTTTTTCTTCTTCAGCTTGACGGGCGATCTCTTCCAGGCGCAGCAACTGTTGGCGTTCTTCTTCCGCTTTACGTTCTTCTTCTAGACGACGCTCTTCTTCTAAACGCGCACGTTCTTCTTCTTCTTTACGGGCTTTCTCAATGGCTGCCTAAAATTAATTTGTAAATAAATAAAAACGGATTTTTTTTTAATAGAATTGGAAGGTTACTTGTTTCGCTAATTCTTCTTGGCGCGCTTGCTCGGCTTGACGCTCCAATTCAGCAGCCCGTTCGGCTGCTGCTTGAGCTGCAAGCTCTTCTTGACGAGCTAGTTCCGCTTTTCTGGCGGCTTCTTCTTTTTTAGCTTGTACCTCTCGTCTAGCTTGTTCCTCGGCTAACGCCCTACAAATAAACTGTCAATTCTCGTTCATCTCCATATAATTATTCATACTTTTCTTGGGCTAATCGGTCCTCTTCTTTCCTGCGCTTCGCCTTTACAGCTTCTTCAACATCATCTTTCTTTTTAGATGGTGTTGTATCATCATCAGCATAGATACGTGCAAGTCGAGCCGCTCGAGCTTCACGTAACTCTTGCATCTCCTTTTGTTGCGACTCATCGATCGGTCTGTGTACAGAGAAAATTCTTGATGGACGAGCCGGTGGAAGAGGTGCTGTAAATTTCATTTCAATCATTTATATAAAATCCAATTTCGTAATAATGTGAATTGTTGATATAATAAAGAATCAAGCAATATAATTTGGGCAATTTTAACGACTCTGCGTTACGACAAAATCGATAAAATTCGACCCAATCAAGAATTAATTGCGTCTACGTAGTTAGTTGAGTTTTATTAATTAAAATTTAAGATTTTTATAATCTTTTTTATTATCATAGACTTACATTTATTTGGGTAGACTGCTTCGATCCATTTTCGTACTTTTTTAGGCTTTAATTATCAATTGTTTGATTTAAATTGTTTAATTTTTAATTGTTAGAAAATTTCACACTGTACGTTTTTATATAGACTAATTCAAAAATCTCAAAAATTTCTCAAAAAATAACAAAAAAATAGAAATATCGTTGGACAAAAAAATAAACAAATAGAAGGAACCTAATCATGCTGAAAGAGAAAATAATTTGCACACTACCGTTCTTTTGTAGTGTTGGATCAAAGAGACGATTTAGCATTAGTTGCGATACAATAATGAAACAAAAAATTTAATAAAATAGAATTTTATTGAACATTTTTTTAAATTATTTGGTAAAAGACGATGATCAGTATACAATTCCCATGAGATTATCAAAAATAAATATTTGAACGATTTTTAATATGGCAGTGCCCTATTAAAGAATCAACTTTCAATAGTTCTCATGTATCAAAAATAAACGCGATTAGTGTTAAGTACTGTGATAGGAAATAATGTGTTTTGTGTTTTTTTGTTGTGAGACTCTGTAAATCAAAAGTGGATAAGGTAGTTGAGAGCTAGCAGGAGAGGTTATTCGGCGTTGGCGGTAGTTATTTCAGATTGTTGAATCTCTTCTACACTCCCAGCTGCAAGGAAAACCAATAACATCAATATACACACATGTTAGACACAAACAATGGAAAGAAAAGAGCGAAACGGTTATAGTTAAACAAGAAATGGAGGAGATGTGGTTTTTAATTTCGAGAGTTTATTGTCGCCGATGGCGAATGTAATTTCATGATCAAATGATGCTGGTGTTGATTGTTTGACTGGATGATGATGATGATGATGATGATGTTGATGATAGATGATTTGTTTTATTTCTCACAGTTACTACCTTTAATCTCTTTCGGTTGTGCCTTCTGTTGACGGAACATGTTGATATAGTAACTCAACAATTGGATATCGTTCTTGACAGGATCCTCATAATATGCCAATTGGTGACGACGTGGATGGATCTTGTCTCCTGCATATGAGACACACGATAGTCGGCCTTGGCCTAAAGGCAGTCATAAATTGGTGGAGTCAATAGCCACCATCAAAACATGATTAAAAAGCTTACAGTTGGATGCCACAGGCCGCATTTATCTCAATTTTTTGGTGAATTAATTTTTGCGCCACAACGTTCTCTAAACTAAACGCTAATATTCGTCTATATAAGCATTATATTTTCAACGATTCAAGCAAATCTAAATCTAGTCCCTGATTATGCAATTTTAATTCTACGGCCCAAATTCACATCGACCCAGAGAGGGATAATGTTAGCCGACAGCGGTAGCAAGGTGGGAATTATTAAAACCGATCCTGTTCGGCTATTGACATCGAACTAACATGCTATTAAAGTCCTGGACCTTTAACGAACAAACTGACTCACCGATATACTTCTTAACCGGTTCAGTATAATATGTAGAGTATTCAACCTTTGAAGTTCTGGGATTGATTGTCACCAGTCTGTGGATATACGTATCGTTGCTGTATCGTGCCGGCAAACTAAGCACATCATCGTATCTGTGGGAGAAGTAAGTTCCGATAGAATTTTCAAGATACACGTGCCGCTTTATGGCCGCCAAATTTGTTATTAATCAAAACTAATACGGAAATTTATTTGTTTTTGATAAGCTCGAATTTATGGCGGCATATTAATCATTGATTGATATCTGTAGAATTGATCGCAATACCGACCTGTTAACGGCTGCAAGAGGCCAAGCTTTGACACGTGGCACTGGTGAGTGGATGCGTTTAAGTAGGGACGCCGTTTGTGCCCGGATCGACCTCGTTTCATCATCGAATATCTGAAACGAAATCGTTGATGATATGGCACACAACACAGGTATTAACCGTAAACAAAAATATCGACATAAATTTATAGAGAGATATAAAGCGTTTGTTAATTGCTAAAGTAAATAAATTAGAAGCGCCTGCTAAATATTTATATGTGTAGATGTGTGCAGAGAATGGGATGAGACATAATTCAGGGATCGGTTCTCAAAGGCTATCTGGAAGAGTATCCCAAGACCCATCAGATCTCCTTTGAGGACGTGTCCCTATCAATTTCTCTTTATTTTATTTTGTTTTTTTTTTCATTGATTGAAAATACTTACAGATTGTAATTTGTTCGTATAATAATAACTAATTGGTAGATATTTTGACCAATATAATGATCTTTTAGGTGACCAATAATAATACCTTGCTGATAGGTAATCATCGTAATAGCGCCAATAATAATAGTATGTTGGCCAATTTGAATAATAATTCCAAGACCAATTATATGTTGGCCAATAGGTCCAGTAACTCCATGTACGGAGACTGGGCCAATAACGATCAAAATAGTAATTAATTGGTCGATAATATCTATAATAATTGTAATAATCGTACCATCGACGATACGGATAATAATCGAGTCCGGACAATGTCTGGAAATAAATTTTTCGAATTGATCAACGGCTCAATTTCGATCATTGTCTTCTTTTAAAGATTTCTACGTTGAAAACAGGTTCGAGTATAGGAAAGCTGTTTAGTGTTCAAATGAAATCAACTTCCTTAGACTTTCACCTGATACTGTAAAGTATCGTTAAATTGGATTGCTGTTGTTGTTGTTGTTGTTGGCAGACCAAGCATTTTCGGTTTCTTTGTAAATTTTGATTAAGCACTTTTCAAATACTTACACGTTGCAATCTTAACGATCGATACGATGGTAAGTCATCAATAGAGCTAAGCGTTCGATAATAAGGCCAATAATTATAGAATGTTCGATAGTATGGCCAATAATCATCATAATAGCTTAACGGTCGAATAATTCGATAAAAGTTGTAATAACGAAACGGATCATATTCCGTATTGTAGCTAAGACCAGTTAGTGGATTGCGCACATAGACGATCCTCTGTAAAACAAATTCAATAATCGATTTTAGTGGTACCCTCTGTTTTTTTTTTTGCTGCTGCTGCTGTTGTTGTTGCTTTAAAGGGCACTTTTATGGTCGTATTGTTAGAACTGGCAGATGAGTTTCAAGCCCGCTTTTGGTTATGTTATGATTATACCGTCCAATTTTCTGAATCATAGGTATGAAATGTGAAACGTCGTATTCGTTGGCTGGCTTCCAATAAACGACTCACGACTACTATAACGAAAAAATATTCGCACTAAATATAAACAGCATGCCAGACGGACTTGTTCGATTTCAACTGTTTACAATTAGATTCGTATATATTTAGCAAATTTATTACATTATCCCATAGATTCCTTAACGAAAAACCGATTCAATTATTAGTTAAAAAAATATTTAACATATTTCAACGAGGAATAATCTACAAAAATAGAAAACTAAATAAAAATGAATTGTTTCAGCAAATGGACCGTAATAGAACATCCCAGAGAATTTCATGAATCGTATAGATTTTTTTGGATATTTAAACCTTTCTACAGATCTGGTTATTACAGATTTGTATTCGGAATAGAACAATCGAGAGAAGAATCCGTTTCGAATTCCTGTCTAATATTAGATCAGGATAACAACAAAAAACCACTCGCTTATATTCCGAACGTTTCAACGTTGTACGAAAAACGGAAAATTCCAAAAAACTAGTGGAAATTTATCAAAAATTCAACCGTTTATAATTGGAAATAAGTCTTTAAAGTTCCCTACTTATTCCCCAAAGAGTATCAAGCGGGAAATTAATGAAATTTACGGAGTATTCTCACAAGATCGTCTAATGCCGGTTGGGAATTCATTATGATCAGCCTTGACTTGTAATTAATTCAATATTTATCGAGAACACTTGCAACTTCTCAAGCTTAACAATTGAAAAGAGGTTGTTGCAATTTTGGTGGATGCGCCGGGTGGGAATTTCTGCAAATCCACCCGTATTTTCGGTTCAAAAAAACTCATCAATCAATAGCTGAATTTCAAAAATCCTCCACTGCAGAAAATTCAATTTTAACCAACAATTTTACGGTGTCATTTATTTCCATTGTTATCGTTCCTCATATTTAATGGATATGTCGATGAGATGAGAGTTAGTGCGATAATAAAAATCACAAAAAAAAACAAAAAGGTAGAAAAAAATCAAAAAGAGCTCAATTCGTAGCCAGTTGTTAGTGCGATGATCTCGTCAAAAATTGTGCTGAATTATAAAATTCTTACCACAGATGAGTCTGAATTTAGGTAACGACTCGTTGCCGAATATCCCACCGCTGGTCGTACTTTATTTACAATCCAATCGTATTCTTTCTGTAGAACCGACGGTCGGGTCGAATAGATTCTTGGCGGTGATGTGACGACAGTTAGTCGTTTATGGCCAACGTATGGCACTATGCGATCATATGTATGGATAACATGAACCTACACGGGAAATTGTAACGAGGACCAAACACAAAACAATAGAGAACAGTAGGTTTTGTGGAGGAGTTTATCAAATCTGCGGTCTTACCTTCCCAAGTCCTGGTAAAATCCTCACTTGTCTCGATGGCAGCGACTGGAGAAACAGAAAATATTCATGAGGAAAAAGGACGATATTAACAGATGGAAGAGTTAGTTGCCGGTAGATATGTAAATTTACAGTTTATAAATGTGTAAATCTATAGTGGTATCAATTTTCTATTTGTTTGAGATATTTCTAATAGAATTTGTGTTTGTATATCGATTGCATTGGTAAAACAACGGTTGTTAGTTGTGGAGGATCAAAGGTTCGTAGGAATCTCGGATGGAAACTTAACTACTACACTACAAATGAATAGAAAATAATAAACAATTGAGTATTGTTTAAAATATATTAATAAATATGTAAATAAATAAATAAATAAATAAATGAATCAGTAAAGGACGATTATATACAACTGCTTTTCATTTTAAGACACAGATATTTTATAAAATCATAGATAAGCCTACATCTAATCGTTTTATTGTGGGTTATAAGCAGAATTTTTAGACGCGATAAGAGTAGTGGCGATAACTGGTGCCTCCTGGTAAACGGCCCGATGTTACGGAACTGTAGCTTGAATGGTAACCACCAGGACCATCACCGCGTGATCTTGATGTCGATTCGGATGTGTACGAATACGAGCCAGGTCCAGAATTTGAGCTACGATTCACACTTTCCGTGGTCGAGTATGAACGTGTCGATGGTCTTGAATAGGGATCTGATGATGATGTTGATGCACGTTCAGCTGAATACGAATATGAATACATTTCTTCAGCAGCACGACGGCTGCTATCTGGTGAATCACGTACCAAATAGTGACGGGGACTCTGAGGAAAACAAGAACGGACGTGTGCCAATATTGTCGAAAATTCAACAAAAACATTTATGACTAATTACGTATTACGTGCATTGTTATTTTGCTTTATTTAATTTACAGAAATTCGAACAGATAGATAGAGAGAGAGGAGAAATTAAAGTAAACAATATCGAAATCGACCCAAATGCCTAATTTTCGCATTGTTTACTTTAATTTACGAACTTCACAATATTAGAGAACATCGTTCAGGGTATCGATGTGTTTAACTTAATTCTAAAAACGTGTGGGAAAGGTTAAAGGGCGATTAATATTTGAATCTGTCTCTTCTTGTTTTCTTACAACATGCAAATCGACAAACAAACACAAATATTTGTAAAAACGATCGGTGGTTGGTTAAAGAAACTAAATCGACTTTTACAAGATTTATTGTGAAGTGATCGATCTTTATTCTAACAAATAAGAACAAATTTACTACAACTGGTTATCAAAAATAAATAGAAAAAAAATAAACAATCAAAGCTCTAGCCTTAAGCGTAAACGTTTTGTTTTTTTTTTGGATTATCTCGACGACACTAGAATTGTGTCAAGAACGGAACAAGCGCTATCGTCTAAAAATGCAAGCGTCTAAATGCGAAATTTCCCAGAGAATTTGTTGATGTATTAATAAATTGGTGGCATATCGGACCCGGCCACTATACGCCGTTTGTATGGCAATTGCGGATTTTCGGCCACTCTATGCAATCTCGGCAAGATCGTATCAATTGATTCCGAATAACGCACACCCTCCTGTTTACGTATCGAATTCAAGACTTTCTCTCTAGTTAAATCGCGTGCCGACATATACGGTTTCACCGGTTCCAATAGTAATTTCGGTTGGATTTTCTCACGTTCGGATGGTGATAGAATGCTTTTACGTTGTTCGTGTTGGTGTTGTTCGAAGTGTGCTTGTCGGCGTGCTTCCACAACATGTGGTGGTTTCTTTATGCCAAATGCAGTAACAGGATCGGGCACCAGACTTGGTCTAGGGACGAACGGCACTTTCTCCCATGGTATCTCACGTTTCTGGAATAGGTCCAAGTTGGTGTTAGAATGCGGAGTCAAGTGCCGTTCATCCTTGTTTTCGCCATTTTAGACTGGATCGAACCAGAAGCAGATGAATCGAATAAAAATAAAAATCTGTTTATGTGAACGCTAAAGGAAATTGTGGGTGTGTTTTGTCGTTTCTCGAAAAAAAGATAATTCTAGAAATTTTGGCAATTACGCTACATTTCTTGGCATCAATTCCAAAATCACTTATACTAGCAATTTTGGCAACGCGAAATTTTTCATAAAATCCCATATTATAAACAATAACACACTTCAATAATAGTTAAACAATATCTTATAATAACTTGGACTAATGCCAGTAATGCATTTTTGTACTCCGCAACTAGCAACTAAAACCAATAAATTGGTAATTTTTCAAAAAAATCACAGATCAGCTTAATTGGTTCGATCCGTCCGGCCGATATCCCTCTACAACTGTAACAACCTTAGAAGGAAAATTCGGCACAATTAAGCTCTGATAACAAACAATACGCAAGAAATAGTCTAGAGCTTGATTTGATTTTATCCGAACAGAAACCCCCAAAAAACGAGTTGTAGTACGCCTGATCACGTCCGCTCTAAATTTGGCCGTGTTGGAAACATAATACGACAAATTCTAACGTTTGAAACACGTCCAAATTTGAGTGGCATTACGAAATTTTCTAATAAAACAAAAAACGAATTAAACACTCACCGAAACTGTGTACGTTGAGTAAGCTGGTGAAGACCTGTACGGTCTTCGAGTTGTGTAAAAATCTGATGCATACACCATCTTGACTCAGCTCCTGTTGCAGGTATCAAAGGGTAATTCGATGATAATGGTGGTGATAAAGGGGTCGATCGGCGTTTCGTCTACGTTGTTCTGAACTGGACTGAAAGTTAAAATTGCACGATCCGGGATTTTAAAATCGTTTCGGATCGAAAGGGGGGCGAATCGGGGCTATTTATAAAATTAGACTAAGTGTTTATGTATGCGTGTGTGCGTGGATATTTTTTGATACTTATTCAAAATCGTTGTTGTTGATTTTATGTTATTTGTAATAAGGGGGCGATTGTTACAAATGTTGGCGACGTCAAATCGATGATGTTGTTGTTATTCTAATTAGGCAAACAGTATCAGGATCAACTTGAGTCAATCCCCTATAGATAGAACCGAAATTACTATATAAAGCATAAATTGTGACGAACTGAATAACAATCGATAAACGGATAGTGATTTGGAGAAAATTGGGTCATCTTATTATTTTCCTTAAATACTTTGGCCTATTTCTTGGACCTATTTCCAGTCCACTCTTGACCTTCTTCGTTATAGTAATTCGGTTTTCGTCAACATCGATGATAACAAGAATTATAAGCGAGTTGGCCGAATTTCGCAACGTTTACGCGACGCCTCGATCAATCATCACAGGATCAAAAATAAACGAAAAAACTAATTTTATTAATTTATTATTCCATTTATAAATTGGAGTAAAACAAGAAATGCGAAGGTGTCGAAATAAAATTTTCAAAAATTTTGCTTATATTTTACAACAATGTTGCCGAATGAACTATTGACCTAATCTAAACAATTCTTTAAACATTTCCAGTTAATAATTATAATAACTGAAAATCGAAATTAAAAATTGATCAAATTTACGCTGAAAATGTCGAGATGAATTCTTGTACGACTTTCTTCAATTCAGCATCGGTACTGTCTGTAATTTTACCCTCTTTAGCGATGCTTTGTAGAATGTTTTGATGTTTAGTTCTGAAATTTTCAACAAAATCAATAACGCAATTTCGCACACAATTAATTATCAATTACTTGATGTGTTGAGAGAAAGCTTTTTCAAAAACAGTAATCTTAGATGGGTCACGCAATAGCAACGACATCTATCGGAGAAACACCACAATTAATACATGTTTAAAGGAGAAGAAAATTATTGAAATTTACTTGACGATAGGCTACAGCTTGTTTCGACAAGTCATCATAGATGATAAGGGCGTGTTTACCACTATCACGGAAATATTCACCCATAGCACAACCGGAATATGGGGCCAAGTATTGTAAGGGTGCAGCATCGGAAGCAGTAGCAGATACAATAATTGTATAATTAATGGCACCAGTGTCGGTTAAACGTTTCAAAATTTGGGCTACTGTAGATCTCTTCTGACCAATAGCTACGTAAATACAGTAAAGTTTCTTCTTCTCATCATCACCATCATTGAAACGTTTTTGATTAATAATTGTGTCAATAGCTAACGCGGTTTTACTAAAAATTAATCAAATCAAAATCATATAAAAGATCGACTAAATTTAGATAAAATACCCGGTTTGACGATCACCAATGATCAATTCACGTTGCCCACGACCAATAGGTACTAAAGAGTCAACAGCTTTAATACCCGTTTGCATAGGTTCTTTTACAGAAATACGTGGAATAATACCAGGGGCTTTAATACCGACACGGAAACGTTGTTTCGTGTTAATTGGACCTTTACCATCAATTGGATTACCTAAAGCATCCACAACACGACCTAATAATTCTTGACCAACTGGTACATCGACAATGGCACCAGTTCGTTTGACGATATCACCTTCTTTGATCAATTTATCGTTACCGAATACTACAACACCAACATTGTCAGGTTCCAAGTTAAGGGCCATACCCTAAATTAACATAATTTTCGTGAAAACTGCCCAATTCAATTCAAATTAGAAATACCTTAAGACCTGATGAGAATTCCACCATCTCATCGGCCTGAATGTTTTTAAGACCGTAAACACGGGCGATACCATCACCAATGCTTAATACACGACCAGTTTCGTCTAAATTGGCTTGTGGGGCAGCGCCTAAGATGCGTTCTTCCAAAATTGATGAAATTTCAGTACCACGATTTGGTGTTGATAAATGGATTTTACGTACAGCTACTGATGAAGCAGGGAAAGCAATACCGGCAACCTACAAGACATCGAACAGACAAATTAGATCCCATAATGACGGATAACTATTACATAACACAAAAATCAATAATTCCGCCTTAAAATGTGTAACTATTAACGCACAAATGTTGTAGAATATCGAAACGATTACGTAATTATTGGATTAATGATTTTAGATCGGAAATTAATTAAATTTAGCGAAATTTTTCATGTGGTGATTATGTCATGTCGGCAGTTGCCATAACCCGGACTTGAGGTCGAATCGATTTTTTCGTATTTTGCCCACAAATTCGCACAATTAACAATAAAATAATTACCTGAGCAACATTGTTGGGTAAACGCCTCGCCACAGTAGCGGCCAATCGGGCAGAAAGCAAAGACATTTTCCTTCGTTAACAATTAATGGAAATCTTATCAGAAAACGGGATGGCAAGGCGATCCCAGAATGCACTGAAATAGGAAATACGCCACTAACGCCACCATACAGTTCGTTACGTAACTTCGACCAATTCTACCAACCGTCAACTATTTCTCACTGTCTTTACGGAATTAGGATGAGTTAAACAGAGATGGAAAGTAGCGGCTAAAAACCACTAAATATTGGCGGGTAATTTGAAATTCAAACCAAATTTTAACCAACTGGAAAAGTGAATGAATTTAATTTATTTTTTGATTAAAATACAAAAAAAATACGGGAGTAATTCTATTAAGATGTTGACGGTTTAGCATCCCTCTTTGCAGCTTCAGTTTCGGCTTGTTTCTTCTCATATTCGGCAATTAGAGCTTCGACCTCTTTACTTGTAAGAATACGGATTACGGTTTTGTCATTAATACGACGCAATGTTGCCATTTCAACTAGAACAATTTTGTAATTAATTCGTATACAATTTCGGTAAGTTAGTATTACCTTTCTCGGCTGTAAGTTTAGTCATATCTAGTGTTTTAACTAATACTTTGATAGCTAAAGTTTTAGCATCCTCTAAAGTCATTTCGCCTTCTTTGTACTCCTGTTTTAAGCTAGAGATAGCAGCCTGAAATTCTCTATAATAACTGTTATTATAGATAAACAAATATTTGAAAATACCGCGCTATTATTGCCTATACATGTTGCCTTCCATCCACTATAATTACCACTAGGATCGGATTGGTACAATTGGTAGCCGTAATGTTTATCCCATCCCATATACAGAATCGATACACCGAACGGACGTTTACCACCGTATTGTGTATAAGCTTGTTTAACATCACATAGCCACGATACTAATTGTTCGCATGGTATTGATTCGCCGTATTGAAACAAATACCGTTGACCAATTAAACGTAATTCGTTTGTTAATACATTAGCATCCGATGTAATACCAGCAACACTACACACCATATCACTAAAATATCGATATTAATGACGACTTCAAAGATTCGAGCATTATTGATATTTACTCATTTAATTTATAAATTTTCTCAGAGGTGAACACTTCATCTAATAGTTTATTCGTATTACGTCTCTCAGCAGCTAATAGGATACCATCATTAGCTAAAATACCCAAGCAAGTACCAGCATGACTGATAGCTTCCATTGCATATTCGACTTGATATAATCTCCCTTAAAAATTCACGGAAATTAGCGAGATTTATTGCAATTTAATTCGACATTACCTTCAGGAGAGAAGATTGTTGTTCTTGTATCATAACGTCGAGCCTGAAATTAATTTTAATTAAATTTTGAAACAATGACACTGCAGCTATTCACAACATAACCTCAATTTGAACACAAACGGCCAAAATTGAATGAAGTTTTATTGAAATTTAGTAGAAACAAATTGATTGAGAATTATGATGGTTTTAGGCGTAATTTTATTAGAAAGTTTCGGGTCTTACCATGATTAATGCCGAAAATTTTACGAAAAAACGCTAACTCGATGATTAATCAAAACACCGCTGCAGCTGTCAAAAGACTCTACTGTTGCCAATTGTACAAACTAAAATACCTAGTCTACAATGGTGCCAACTGTAGACTTTACAAATGCTGCGTAAGGCTTACGTCAATGACCTCGAAATAATGCATACATACATGTTTACATCATTGGCTTACGTTTTCGCCATAGTCTCAATGCTGCAACGATTGCTGCATTGCTGCATTTACTCCAGGGCTAAATGCGCGCTGCGGCTAAGCTACTCAAAAAAAAAAACTGGCAACACTGCATGAAATATCTAAATTACAGATTTCTTTACATTTGGGCAAAAAAGGGGAGTAACTAGTCTAAAAGAGTGAGGGGATGGTGGGGGTCTAAAGTTGTCTATGTTAAATGGGGGGCCTGGTTCTATATTGCAATCAGTGGACTATAGATAAAGTTTTCACTTTTCGGTTTTTTTTATTAGAAAGTCGAACTTTGGACTTTCGACTGTAACCGTAGAACATATTCATGTTTTTAATAAGTTGTTTATTCTAAAACAAGCACTCAGAATATCGACGAAGGTATAGAGAAGCGTATAACGTGTAAAAACAAGATGACTTCTTTAGTTAAAGGTGAGTCTTCCGCAGTCCGTAGAATAATCACTAAATTCGCGTAAATTTCCAGGCATTGTGATCGTGGGGGCTAAACGCACCCCTTTCGGTACTTATGGTGGTAAATTCGTTAAGACATCCGCAACCGAATTGCAAACAATTGCTGCTAAAGCCGCCTTAACTAGTGCTAATGTTAAACCAGAACTTATCGATACGATTAACATGGGAAATGTCCTCACAGTAGGTCTGTTAACATAATTATTGAATAATTATTGATTTGGACTATTGCAATATAGAGTTCTTCTGCTGATGGTGCCTTTATGCCACGTCACGTCGCCTTAAAATGCGGTATCCCAATCGAACGTCCAGCCGTCCTCGTAAACCGTCTATGCGGCTCCGGTTTTCAATCGATCCTAAATGGTGTTCAAGTACGTTTCATTCCTCTTAAAAACTCTGTAATGATTATGATAATGATTATAGGATATATTAACCGGTTTCGCCCAAATATCTTTGACTGGTGGTACCGATAATATGTCGCAAGTGCCCCATTCGGCGCGAAATGTTCGTTTCGGCGTACCATTAGGTCAAAATATCGTCCTAGAAGATTCCTTGTGGTTAGGTCTAACCGATACGTATTGTAATATGCCGATGGCTTTGACTGCTGAAAAACTGGGTGAACAATTCAAAATCACTAAAGAAGAAGTTGATCAATTTGCCTTGAGATCACAACAGACTTGGAAAGCGGCAAATGATGGTGGACGTTTCAAAGAAGAAATCGCACCAGTTCCGATCAAGACGAAGAAGGGTGTTGTCAATGTGGAGATCGATGAACATCCACGGCCTGAAACAACAATTGAAAGCTTACGTAAATTGCCGACTTTATTCAAAAAAGATGGACTGGTTACAGCCGGATCGGCTTCGGTTTGTAGCGAAATTGAAATACAATTGTTTTCGTAATTTTGAATTATTATAGGGAGTTTGTGATGGTGCCGGTGCTGTTGTGGTGGCATCTGAAGAAGTTGCATCCAAACACGATTTGAAGCCGTTGGCACGGATTATTGGTTTCTCAATTGTCGGCGTTGAACCGTCAATTATGGGTATTGGTCCATCTCCGGCTATTAAAAATCTTTTAAAAGCTACGGGAAAATCGTTGGATGATATCGATTTAGTTGAGGTAAATTTTCGGAACTAGCAAATTATTGAAAATAATATATATTTTTTGGGATAGATTAATGAAGCTTTTGGGGCACAAACTTTAGCGTGTGCTAAAGATTTAAATCTCGATTTGAATAAATTGAATGTTGATGGTGGTGCTATAGCCGTTGGTCATCCATTAGGTGCTTCCGGTGCACGTATTACGACACATCTGGTACATGAATTGAGACGAAGGAAGGCTAAATTAGGTATTGGTTCCGCGTGTATTGGTGGTGGACAAGGTATTGCTATATTAGTAGAAGCATTGTAAATAATTTTTTCATCAAAATATGTTTTATTTCTATTTTATCTATATTTACATATATATACAAAATATACAAATAAGTAACCTTTACACTATTTTTTGCATCATCATTATTAATTAAAAATAAAATACTGATAAAACGATTTATCTTTATCTTTGTACCTATAGGTTAGTATACGTAAAATAGTTGTCACATTTTATTTTGCGAGCAAAATAAAATCACTTTTAACCCGAGTATCATACATTATTTTTTCTACAAACACAGTTCAAATCTCCTAAAATCAACAGATCAACAGATTTCTTAAGAAGAAGCTCTTGAATTTATATTTGACATTTGCTAAGTATTTGACAGAAAAAAATTCTAATTTATCATGATAAATCATATCACGGAGTACAGATAAAGGAGTCCGAACGGTATAGGCTTTTTCACGATATTTATGTACATAAAAATGAACCCAGAGAATAGTACATTTTTCTATCACTCGCGGCGCTAAGATCAGTAGCGTATTGATATAGTGGTCAACTGGAGTTAGTAAATTTCGACTTATAAACCAAATTACTTTATGGTTGAGGTGCACGAAGAAAATTTTCTACCGTAATTTCTATGAATAGCAATTTTGTCCGCATCTGGTATGAGTTGTAAATTATGCGTTGCTATTCATGTAAATTACGGTAGAAAATTTTCTTTGTGCACCTCAACCATATGGCTTATAAGTCGAAATTTACTAAGTCCAGGCGACCACTATATCAACCTTAACGAGTACTCTGCGCTCTGCTGGCAAAAGTTTTGTCCCTAAATTGGTGCCATAATTTTAACATTGCGTTCGGACTCCTTCCTATATCTATTCTCCGTGAATCATATAGTGGATTCAGGGACGAAAGGGTTACTTTGACAGACTTGTCATTAAACAAAGTATGTAATCTCTATATAATATAAAAAACGCACATGTTAAACCCAATTTGCTGGTTGAAGGTGAATTTTTAGACGTCAAATATGTCAAAAAAATTCCCCAAGTTTATGCCGTATATGTGGAAATATAGGTATTTTTAGGCCGGTCAGTTGCACAAAGAAATCACTAGAAATATCACTAAATTCAAGCATACCAACCGCAATTTAGTAACCCTTTGGTCCGTGAATCTACTGTATAGAATACTAATATATTGCGAGTTTTTGTTGAAACGGGCCGCAATATAGGACTTCTCTAACAGGACAATTTTGTTGTGCGCATGCGTTTGCATTTTCCTATGCTGCTATTGGCATTGACATTATCGGCAACTTCATTCAATTTTGAATTTAATTGTTTGATTACAAAATTATTATATTAAAAAACAAGGGTCAGAAGTCGACAATTATTGCACGAGTCCAAGTTCTAAAGGACAAGTGCAATATAGACGACTTCTGACACGAGTTTTTTATACTATTTTTTATATTTTGCGCCCTTTTTTACAAAAAATGTGCGAGATTTGATATTTAGGGAAATTGGTGGAAGTTGGTGTTATTGATAAAACAATTGAACAATTGTTTGTTTTTTTGATTGATGTATTAGTGGTTGCATATGTTACCGAAAATTACTATGTATACTTACTTTTCAGCACTAGTATCGAAATGAGCTCCTTTCGATACAGTAGCGAGTTTAATAATAGCGCTATTATTGACGCAAAATAGAAAAAAATATACATATTTCCATTGCCTATAACATAATTTTCACTTAAGAAATTTTGCCGTTTTGGCAGAGTGAACTCTTATACTCCTAGTAGATTTGCTGGTTGAACGTGAAATTTCAAATGTCAAGTATGCACCTGAACTCTCCAAAAATCCATATGCGTTTGTTTACATATTTGTTTGTAATCCCAATATTTATTATCGTTACTGTTGTATTTATTGTGCCTTTGACTTTTTTAAAGAACTTTTGTCATTTTCAAAATAATTTTTAGTAATGTATCACAATGTTATTTTATATGTATTTCAAATGTCATACCACATAATTGGGGATATTTGGAGCGTTACCATGTGCATTGTGCATAGCAGGTCCATTTAACTGGAGGGGCCCTGGTGCACACATCATGAATTATCACTCAGAGCATGCGCAGCAATAGCTGCAAATTTGGAAACAGTTGGACTCTAGACAGTAGTTTGTCAAGGCAGCTAATCGCGTGAAGTCTATTTCTCTATTTCTTTTAGAATAGAATGGTCCAGAATGGTCTGTTAATGTTCTAATTATATTTAGTGTTCTGTGGTTCTAACAGTCACCTGTCCTATTCACAAAAGATAAATTCTATTGTAATTATTGCAATCGTGTGAAAATGGAACTCTCCGAAGACGACTGTGTTTTTTATTCTAAAGACTTTTCATATGCTAAAAATCTAAAAGCGGCTTATATTGATACTCCTACTCAAGCTATGAAAATGTTTTTTGCAACTGGTGCTGGTGCTGCATTTGGTGTACTTACTGGTGGTCCTGGATTCGGAACAGTTTGTAATATTGTAATAACAATGTGAAATTTTATTTAAGAAAAAGAAACACATTTCCTATACAGGTACAGCTTTATCAGCCTGGGTGACAGCTTTTGCGTTACGTACTCCATCCAAGCCATTGTATTTAGTAATTATGCACGAATTAACAATGGAAGAGAAACGCGAATTAGGTTCTGTTGTCAAGAAATTTTTCCATAACGAAAGTGCGTATGTGAAATGTCAGAATTTGGAAAATGGATCGGTTAGCGTGACTCTTTCTTCTAAAATTGTCGAACATGGACTTATTGTTGCCCTAGAAAAGTTCTTCAAGGAGAAAAAGAACCTAACTATTTATTGATTATAGTCTGCTTAAAAGAGAACAATGTTTTTTTTTTTAATTTATAAATAAATTTATCTGCGAACTGTAGGTCCAGTAATAAGAAAAACCCGTCCAAAAATTAAGTATAAAATTTAAAGTCACAAAATTTACTATTTCAGAACAACAACTTAGAAAAATAAAATTTACTAAATTAGTGAACGTCTGAGTCAGCAGAGGGCAGCACATTTTTTGGTTCGTTAGCTTTCCATCCTTTCCATCATAGAACGCTCTTTACCTATTTACTCTATGTCAGCAAATTTTGTAGTTTTATATATGCATACAAAATTTTGTCCACAGTTAATTAAAGGTGCCACGAAAAACTAATATCCTAGTATGCCTGAAACAGGGGAATTATCGAAACAGGAATGTGTTACTATATGTGAAAAATTCTCACATTATCATAGACTAAAAGCAACCAATGAATTTCTCACAGCTGCAAAAATGTTCCTCATGACGGGTACTGCTGCAGCAATTGGGGTATACGTTGGTGGCCGTTTCGGAGGAGCTATTGGTAATAATTTATTGTTTTTCAATATTTATTTTCTGAACTTTTCCCCTATAGGAGCAACTCTAGTTGGATGGATTGGAGAGGTTGCATTAAGTGATTCATACAAACCACTTTACTTAATAATAAAGTACGAATTAACACCAATGGAAAGACAAGAATTAGGTACTGTTGCGAAGGAATTCTTTCGTACGAACGGCTATGATAATCGCCTAAACATCAATGGTAACAACATTAATATCCTTGAATCAAGATATCAGATTTTAACGCACGCATTTTTTGTTCTTATCAAAGATTTTTTCAAGGAAAAAAGATATCTAACTGTAATATCTGAAAACATTTCTTAAATAAAATTCTCTTGAATTTATATTTGACATTTGCTGAGTATTTGCAGCACGCAAATCATATACTGCTACTTAGCATGTGCAATCAGCTACTTTCCCTACGAAATTGCGGGCTGAAAGTTAGCATTTTCCATATATACAGGTTGGATTATAAAAAACGCCCCAAGCCATAACTCCATTATTTTCAAAGATATGACAATACTTCTTGGAACAAAGTTGCACAGTTTATTAACATCTATGTTTTGGGATATATGTTAAATCAATTCTGCTTGCTGTTTCACCGGAAGTGGCATCAACTTCAATTTCTTAAATAGAACATCCTGTATATTTTATTATTTCTGAATACCTCGTTAAATTGTCTTTCAAAAAGTTTTAAGGCATCATACGCCTAAAACCAATAGTTAGTTAGATATTCGTCAATTAATGTCGGTGTGAAAATTGACGTACTCGGTATAATTTTAGAACATATCCTTTATACACTTTATAATTTTTGCTATTTATGGATATATAGAATTTCCTGAGGTTCGTATGTCCGTTCTTAAAGGTGCCACGAAAAGCTAGTATGTATAACTATGAAAGCGGGGAATTGTCGAAACAAGAATGTATTTTTATATGTGAACAATTCTCATATGATAATAGCCTAAAAGCAATTAATAAATTTGTCCTAGCCTCAAAAATGTTTCTTATCACTGGTACTGCTGCAGCACTTGGAGTATACGTTCATAAACGTTTTGGAGGAGCTGTTGGTAAAAATTTATTGTTTTTCAATATTTATTTTCTGAATTTTTCCTCTATAGGAGTAACTCTGGGTGGATGGATTGGAGCAGTTGTATTAAGTAATTCATATAAACCACTTTATTTAATAATAATGCACGAATTAACACCGACGGAAAGGCAAGAATTAGGTATTGTTACGAAGGAATTCTTTCGTACGAACGGCTATGATGATCGCCGAAAAATCAGTTGTAATAATATTCGTATCATTGGAGACTATAATAACAACAAGATTTTACGGAATGGATTTTTTGTTCTTCTTAAAGATTTTTTCAAGGAAAAAAGGAACCTATCTGTAATATCTGAACACTATTCTTTTAAATAAAATTCTATTATTTTCAATGATTTCGAATAATTATCAACAATTTTTTTACAATATTGCTTCAAAGATATATCGACTAGTATTCTACCACAGTTAAAAGCTTTTGTCCAATTATTACTATTATTATTGCATAGCTGAAATCTTCTATAGAGGCAAGAATCCGGAATTTATTGCATTATAACGAGAACTAACAAGTAAACCGTTTTAGTAGCATTTTGACCTGAACTTCAATTTTTTAATTGTTAATCGAATTTAAATGATACTTATCTATTTATATGACTAGATTTATTAAAAAATAGAATTGTTTCTTTCTTTTGATTCTGATATGTCCAATTATGTCTGCAACATATCTGAAAATCAGGTCAATTTTTCTGCCTATTGTACTATTTCCTCATTTATTTTGACTGACTAGAAGAAGCGCACTGTGGCAATGAAACAACTTCAGCAATTGGTGTACCTAAAACTTGTTCACACACATTATTCAAATCCTTATCAAGCATCAACGAATTAATTTGGTCCTCATTCAACATATCCACACTAAAACCAATAAATAATTAATAATAATTATTATTTTTTAAATAAAAACTAATACCTAGATAAACTCTCAGTATCCGAATTATCGTCTTCGGCAGTTAAATAAGTCAACGTTTTTTCTAAAGGACTTGGTATCTTCTTGGCACCGAATTTATTAGTTTTATCATCGTTTATACCAGCTTTCGGTTCGCTATTTCTACGTTCCGTTAACGAACTGATGTTCAACATCATAATGCCGTGCGAGAAGATCTCTTTCACCTTCTCACTTGTCGGTCCTAGAATATTATCAAGACTTTGTCGGCGATCTGGAATTTATCCAATAATTCTATAATATTAATAATTTTATTTGATTTTACTCGAATTAAGTTCATCGTTCTTCACTGACGACCGTGATATCCAATTCGAAATATTCGTATCTAATTTGATTCGATTTTTGATTGAATTGAGTTCATCAACTTTTGGATTTGTTAATGTTTTCTGTTTGATTAAAATCGATCGTTTGCCATCATCATCATCATTCAATTTCTTATAAGCAATCTCCTCTTCCGGACTGGACGAATCTAAATTGATCTCAGTCCATTCACTTGAATGACTATTGATAACGCTACGATTCGGCGAACACGGCGTTGAATCGTGTAATCTTACATTACGATAACCGTCCACCTCATCAATCTTGGATGATAATTGATTTGTCATTGGCAATTTCTGCGGAAGACTCTTATAATCATCATCATCATCATCATCGATAACGTTATTAACAACAAATTCTTGTGCATCATCAAGGAATGATTCGTTCGAATCGAGACTGCGTTGTTTTTGATTTGTTATCTGTTGTTTTGGTGAATTACAAGCTGATAATAATGAGGCTTTACGACGTGTCTGATGGATCTCATCGGAGATTTGTTCGAGATTACGTAGTGCATCCGCATATGTTAATTTCGCTGATGATACTAATGATTCGTAGTGTTGAACTTTGGATTTTTGTTGTTCGAGTAGTTGATTAAAATGTGCTTTCATTTCGTAATACGGCCTACAATTATTGAAAATTATTAGATATTATCGGCGATTTTTAAATATTCTTCTTTTCGGAATGTAATGCAAATGGAATGGAAAAATTGAAACGAAAATAAAAGTACTTACAATAACATTAATTCGTGCTGTGATAAAATGCTACTCATTCGCATAAAATCCCTTCTAATCGATAAACTAAAGAAAATAATAAACAAAACCAAAATAAAAATGATAAAAATCAAATAAAAGATAATAATGGAAATGTGCGGAATCGTTTGATGATCACCTGCTTTTAGCAATTGCTCGTTTCAATTCTTTCTGTAAACTTTGTACTTTAGCATTCGCTGCTTCATGTTTCATACAAGCGATTCGATGTTCAGTTCCGGCAACGCCTCGGTCACGTTCAGCATCATTCACACGTTGTGTAGCATGATTCAACATCTCCTGCCACGCCGGATCTAAAATCAGCAATCTTTTAACATAATCTCAACAACTAATAGCAGACACCACCCAAAGTTCGGCCGCCTAATCCCTGTTCTGCTAAATACACCATTTCTCTGGCTGCACTGTGTGCACTATTGGCACGTTCGTACTTCATTGCGGCTATCTGGGTTTGTTTCAATGATTCATTTGCACAAAATCGCGCCTCATAGTACGGTTTAGCACGTTCAATACAAATACCCAATTTTGCACGTAAACCATCCACTTTAGCGGTACTGTCGCATAGTAATTGACGAAACGCATTGCGTGCCTCATCCAATTCCAATTCTAGTTTATTTATTTCATCTGTAGCGTTATTTAAACGTTCCAATTCGATATGCACTCGGGGATCTACTGTATCGTATTCAGAGCCATTTTCGCACATTTTCCAAACTGTATCAAACAACACTGTACTAAAAAAAACGTAATTCTAATAATTAATAAAATTAATTAACATATTATTTGGGTTTTTAATTAATTATAAAGATCTAGTCTTAGAATTGTCAAATTAACAAACAAAAAACAAAATTTTTAGGTTGACAGATGTCAACAAACGCAAATGTCAAACAAATCGACGAACCGCTAATTTGTTGTCTTTGTTCACTGTATACGGATAAAAAAAGAGAGAGTATTGTGTGGTATTTGAGCAAATCAATAATAAAACAGATGATAGGTGTTAAAATCAGGACGTAGTCAAGCGCGCCAATTTCAATTTTTCTTTGAAATTATTTTAATTACAGATTAGCAACAATTTTATAATAACTATAGAATTTATAGTTTTTTATACAATACAATTAAATTAATGACTACTTGGCCTTGACAGTAGCATTATAATGATTGGATAAGCAAGACAGGGAGCTCCAAGTTCTAGGCCATTTATACTTTCACATTACTTTCTTCGAATCGTTTTCATAAATTTGTGCGTGGGGCATCGATGATAATTATTTTGTGGGTATAGAATCGGCGATGGCACGTGTGTGCATTCTTCATAATCACCACCACAGCTACTTTCTTTGCATAATGATGATATTTCTTAAAGTTAATTAATTTCGGTTGTTTTCGCACAAATCGCTTGCAATTTAATCAACTTTCCATTCTTTTTTTTTTTGTTTGCATTTTGTCGAAACAATTTGTCACCAGATGCTCAACAGACGATTAAATTCCCTGAATTTAGACGGATTTTATTTGTTTTCGACCATCTGAGCATATAAAGATTCTCATTTATTTCCCCCAACTCTTTGATAATGTATAGAAATCTCTATAACACTTTTATTATAACAGTAAGTGTGAAAAGTTATTAGTCACAGGCACACCCACAATCTCGTCTATCTTTTTGTTCAAATAATAATAACAATAATTTGAAATGTAGACGATTTTGTGGGTCAATTGCAACGATAAGATATGAAAACGTGATGAAATAACAACACAAACAATTTGTGGAAGATTGTCGAAAAAAATGAAAGTTGTTTGCCATCATCAGATATATTTCAAATAATTTCAATTAGCGCTGAAAAGTGACCGAATTATGCTGAATATCCGTAAAATTTCGGCAAACTGAAACTTTCAAAATTAGTCTAATTGCAGATGGTTTCAACATTGAGGAATTGACGAAACCAACAAACATATAGAGACTAATTCCTGTTGCAAACAGAAAATCACTGAATTGAATATAGTGAAATACAGATGCAATTTTGCACAATTGCTATTTCAAGAGAGTGTTGCCCAAATACTTCTTTTCTATACGAAAAAATTTATATAAATATAAATAGATAAGCGATCCATCCGAGCGTATTTTGTTTATTGCAATTTTCAAATATTAGAAAGTAATTGAAACTTTAATAAAGAAAGATCACGAATAAATGAATAAAATACGAAATAAGTCACGAAAGTGTAACATATTTGCGTCTGTGTATCTTAAACGTTTCATTATAATAAAATAGTTTTTGATGAAAGAGAAAATCGAAAGAAAATCTTTGTATTCCCAATTAAATTGATTAATCAAAGACTCGAGAAGAGCAAAAAGAAAGGAAATCTCCCATCACATCAATTATTTTCACTTCATAAACAACGATTTTCAACAGGCGGCGAGATAGATAGAGAGAAACAGAGAAATTTGAAAATTTCGTGCTTGATACGTACGATATCGAAGGGTAGGTAGTGATTAGCCAGACATCCATCAGTTTAATTAACCATAAATGCAATAAACGAAACGGGAATTGCCAAAATAAATTATATATAATTAGTGTAAAATTTCGGTAGCCAAGCAAATACATAATCAAAAAAAAAACGGCTACCGAATATTATCTTGTAATAATTACAAATAATAATAATAGTGATGATAGTAAACAACGATTTCATGAAAATAATAGGGCCTTAAGTGTATACTGACCTCGATAACGAATTGCTGAAGGTTAATAGAAACAAACTGAGTACCACAATTGCATAATATTTGTAATTATTGGTACATCCGCACTTCCAACAGAAATTGTGATAATTGATGATGAAGAGAGAAAGTTCTACTGCTGTCAGCCGAGACACATTTGTTTGGGGGATTTTTTTACTAGCTTAAAACGATTTTAAGCTGAACAGCTTTATTCGTCAATTTTTATTTCAATTTCTAAATTCCATTTTTTTTGCGTCTCGTCACTGTAGAATGGAGTACTAAGTATGGCTTCAATGATTTCAATTCCTATGTCTCTACCCTTCCAAAATTTAAAGAAAATAGGAGTATGCTTGCCCTGACGGTCCAGAAGGTCGCACCGCTGAAAGAAGCTCCAAGTGATGTTTATTTCCGACTGTATTAAAAAGAAGCTTTAACAAAAGTAAAGAAGATTTGTAGAAATGGTTGCCTTCGAAAAGCATTGCACCGTGAAAAGGTAGCCTTTTTTGTTAATTCACTAATATCTGAATTTTTCAAGATAATTAAAAAGATAATACTAACAGTTACTTTTTATTTCTGGACCACCACATTGAGTATAGGTTTTTTGCATTAAGGTCAAGAATAGGATCATTAGTAACTGTTTTGTTTTGTCCTTACAGTCAAAATTTAACACTGGTTGCAAAAGGGCTTGGAAACGGCGTCCGCGGCAGGTGCCCCCGTGGCCCTCCCTTCGGACCGGCACGGGTCATAGGCCGAATTAAATGGTAGAAAAACTCATCCAATTATGAAAACTGTGAAATCATTTAGCGAAATAAGCACATGAAAACTGCATTCGGTTCTAAAGAGGAGGTTTAACACTGCATTTATTGTGCTTCATTTAAAGTAGCTTTGCGACAATTCTCCGATCTCTAACCCTGATAGTAGGGGAATAATGAGGGTGACAACCCTTAACGTTAAGAATTTTTTTCTCGGAAATTATTTGAGATATCTCAATAAAATTGAAACTGTGCATAATTTTTCAGAATTTTTGAGAAATTCGAAACAGTGAAAAACGAGTAGTATATTTTTTGAGGGTGGATTTTTATAATAATCTCTAAAGTGACACCTATCAAAAAAACATATCTTATTCCAAATTACAGAAGAGTCAAATTGGTGGAGCAAATAAGATATCTGGGTGGTTCGTAATAGAAGAACAGTAAATACTCTTACAATATAAAGTTGAGTTATTCTTCAACGAATTGCCCTTGCTACAAGCGCTTCTATTGTGAATACTTTTGGATATGTAATATCTGATTTTAAAACTAAAAATATTGATATTTCCATGAGCTCAAAATTTACTGCAATTTTGTCATATTTCCCAATTAGCTACAGAGACTAGCCAGAGGAAGCTTCTGAAGATACTGTATAATAATGTTTAAATTCTGCAAAAAGATACAATGAATCTCTGTCCGAGTCGTATTTCAATTACTTGCTTAGCGAGTAATTAAATGTAAACATCGCGTTTGTAACGCACCGAATTTTAAACCTCCCATCCTCTGATGAGGAAGTTTTTGCAGAATTTTCTATCAAATTTATAATTAACTTTGTTCAGGTCCTTAGGAATATCAATAGATTGGACGAAAATTGATAATCGCCGGTCCCAGAGTCGTTGATTGAAAGTGACTGCATCACATTCTCGTTCCTGATTGTTTTAGGCCTTGGAGATCTTGGAGATATCCAAACCAGCGTGCATAACAGATCAACTACGTCCCTATAGTTTTAATGAAAGGTCAAACCAGGTGCTTGTCTATCATCCATCAATTTTCTTTGATCTAAATTCAGATACCCACTTCGGATGCATCCGACATCGGCCAAATGCTTCTCAATAATTTCCTTTTGTTTAAAAGACACGCCTCGTTAGTCGTATTTCGGTAGAAAATTAGAGTAAAACATTTAGAACATTACATGTTCAACATTATTGTGGAAACAATTGTGCGATTTTTCAAGGCCTGGCTTCGCTCTCAAAGTTGGTTTAATTGTTTTTAAACACAACAATAGCATCTTCCAGGTCAATCTCTCTCTGTGTAACTCATTTATCTTGAATTACTTCTAAATTTCTTCAGTGTCAACATTTTCGTTATTGTTATTATTATTGTCATTAAATTTGGAAACGATTTCTTAGAAAAGAGGAACATCGAAAAGGAAAAAAAATGATAATAACAACACCATCAAATACCTTGAAGGTACACAAAAATTTTTAGAAAGTGAACGTTGCTTTTCAAAGTAATAAAACAGATATTCTTGTCACATCATATCTATATGTAAGATAGGTAATTCTAGTGAAATTATCCGTAAGTGAAAACTGTACACATATAAGTATGTATTGTACATTATATACGTGGTATATAAAATTGTTGAATACATGTAATATATAATTGGATGTTTATGTATAAAATTTGTGTATAAATAAATGATTATAAAAAAATATAAGACTTTCTTTTCGAATATCTTTTAAAAGAGAGTAGGAGAGAAGAACTGGCGCCAGGATAATCATTGTCGATGAGGATGATGTTGATGATAATGATGTTTTTATTAAGATTGCTAGAAGGTAATAATTAATTGTATAAACGAAATTGTAATGGTTTTCTAATTAAAAATGGTGTCAATGTTATTGAAACGAGATGTAAAATTGTAAATATTCTTTAATAAATGATATAAATAAATAAAAATCAACAATTTGAAGAGTGATTTCAGCAATAAATAAAACACTTTCAGCTTTTCTACTTTTTTCTTTCTTTCTATACATATTTTATTCATTTTTATCGATTTGTTTTTAAATAACAAGTTAATTCATAAAGAGTGAAATTTAATTTATATTTCATAGGTATGTAAAATGAGAAGTTGTAGTCGAATTTCAATTTGAACACATAATTAATTCCAAACTTTTCTTTATTTTTATTTAATTTCGATGATTAAGAATCAATTTATGAAATACTCGCACAGCAACGGTGCATGATGTTCACGCTAAGTTAGTTTTCATTTCAAGTACCACGAAATTTCAGATTTTACAACCGTAATTTGGAAATTTATGAACAGTAACGTCTGCTAATTTGTGAAAACTTTTAATGTTGGCGAAATCGTCTCTTCGTGGTGCGGCTTGTTCCCCAACCGAATCTTGGGGTTGCTTTAACTACTAATGAAATCCTCGCACGAGTAATCTTAGGATTAAACTGACACTCATTGAATTTTCCGTGATTTATTCCTCGAAAAATTCCACATTAATCGTGACTTTTTCACAGTAGCCGCCCAACAACCGGTTTCCCTCAAATCATCGGATTTTTCTCCACAAAGCGTCTTTATGACATTCCATAAATATCACTGTGAACTGTTCTAAAATGAAAATGGGTGCCATTACGCACCCTTAAGGTTGCTTGATTGATTTGCTTGCATGTTGTTTTGGTCTGGCTGTGGTTGTTGTTGTTGTTGTTTGTTATTGCTGTTGTTAGATTCAGAAGTGAAGTCAAGTCGAAGTGAAAGTGGTGAGTGTGTGAAAGTTAAACTCTCTACTATGGTTTGTTGTGTTTCTTTGTTAATTCAGTCGGGCCCTGATATTCAGCCGTGCCTGTGATGTGCCTGTGTTGTTTTTTAGTTATTGTGGCAGACTCTAAACGTTAGAAACAATTAAAAAAAATCGAAGACAAACAACACTAATCACAACCAAAAAGTAACATGTTAGTAAGAAAAGTATAGCAAGAGAAGAAGAGTTAAACAGTACTGTGATATTAGCAATAATTACTGAGAAGTTTGATTTTGTTTGCGACAAATCGAGTGGAATTAAGTGACGCGACTAATGAGAAATTAAATGGAATTCGGTCAGAATGAACAAAATACATTCAGGAGTTTTAGCATTAGTATTGAGTGTATTTTTGATTCAAGCCATTGATCCACCGATTGACAAGAATCCAGGTACATTTTTGCAATATTTACCGAAGACAAGCAACAATACGAAGCCGATCAGTGAGACTATTAAGCAAAATAAAAAAGACTTGAATCTATTGTATGATTATTTAACTCATATTAAAAATGACTCATTAAATTCAGGAAGTGTACGAACTGTAGAAAATCATGAAAAAGATGTTGTTATTGTTGGTAGTGATGAAGAATCTAATCGGCATTATGATGCAATCAATCGATTTCTCCAACGTAAAGGGAAAACCGAATATGAGCATTTATTAGAGAAAGACTTCATCAGGCCATTATTGAAATTATATGAGAAACAAATACATAAAGAACCGGATTATGTAATCGGAAATTCCACCAATTTACAAACGAGAAGAATTTCGAAAGAGGACCAAAGTGAGAATTTGAAACTATTATCAAAAGATGAAATCAACGATTTCCTGCATAACGAGGCGAATTATCAAAACAACAAACAACAAACAGCCGTACAGACAATCTCAAGACGGGATGATTTCATCGATGAAACCAATAATCGTGACGAACATATCGGAGAGATTCTCCCATTAAACTATCAACGTTTCCCAATCGCCCCAGTATCGTTACAATCACCCCGCAACTATTTAAATCATCCGACCAGACGTAATCTGAATTATCGAAAAATCGACTTCAAACCAATCTATCGACCACCGATCACATTCCCGGGCAATACGGAACGCTACCGTCCAGAATACGAACCGACCAGTATATCGGGCGATGGTTACGATTCATCGAACAGTGAATCGTCGAAATACTATCGACACGATTACGAAACACGACCGGGTCGCTTGAACTTCCCACCGGTTAGTGACATTACCGGGTATCGATTTCCGAGACGTTTACGCGGTTATTCTCAAGATAGTTATCCAGGAGTTGCTGCTGCTCCAGGTGTAGGCGGAGGACGTGACGGTTATTGGCATCAAGTTTGGACGAACTCGAGACGGCCACGCGTCATTTTCCCATCGGATCTGGTGGCGTTCCGGGAGCCGAATAATAATAATCAAGCTGACGAGCCCGATTGGTTGGCTGGTGATAATAATTTACAAGATATTCAGGAACAAGATAGTCGCGATAGAGGTAAATTTACGGGTTTAATTTGGGAAAGTACATGATTAAGTAATGTGTTCTTCGGATTAATTAATGGATAATTGCGAGTAGATTTTGAATAAATTGATTGCAAGCTTTCGAATGTTGCAATCAGTCATGTGATTTCACTTTCCTTTGATGATTTTCTTTGAATATTTTTTTCGTCGAATTCGACACAATTATCATTGTAATACTTTCTTTACTTGATAATTGTCTAGTTTAGATAGATTTATTCCACTTTATCTATCTCTCTCTTCGTCTTTGTTTCTCAACGAGAAAGCTATACATTTCCAATCGTGCACTTTCAATTTTTAATTGAACTTGAATCTCCAAGGTCGTCGTCAAATTTCCCACACATCCACTCACTAAACAAACACACAGACACACATACACACACATCAGATAATTAATTAGTTAATATCGAAAATAATTGAATTTTATTACTGAATTTTCTATGCTAAACCAAATCTAGGAACTGAGGTCCGTTGTTCCTCTGGTGCATCCTGTGAGTTTTTCCTATCTTGCTGGCTATCGGGTGGGCTACTGGAATCACCATGTGATGGTCTATTAATGGGTTGCTGTCAAAGGGGGGTATCTAAAGCAGGTCATAGTACGAGCCTGGCGATCGGTACCCTCGAAGCACCCCCAGAATCACCAAAATCCGCTTTATTAGATGATCATTATAGTAAGTGGTACCGAACGCTTATGGTTCATGCACACATTCCATATATCCACACTTGTACACGCACGTATTAAATCAAGAGAAATCATTAAGTAGCCATTATCTGCATGAATGTAATTGTTTTGTAAATAATCAATATTGCATGAGTGGATGGAATTGATATGGGAATCATTTAGCCGTTTCGAGGATCATTTCACTGGAAAGAAAAAAATAACTTTTAAAGGCAATCAACTTTCATTTACATTCCTTTTTCGTGTGTATGGATGTATGAGTGTCTGTCTGTCTGTGTGTTTGTGAAAACTTTGAAATAAAGAGAAATGACAGAGAAAGTGATCTTTCCAAATTATAATATGACACAAGTTCAAGAGCTCTCACTCCATACAAATTAACCGTTTTATTGTAATTATTACGTTCCAACTTGATTAACAATTAATCACCTGTAAATATCAATTGGTACAGTTGTAAAAAACAATTCAATTAGAAATTACATTGTTTTGCTTTCATCTGTTTGAAGGTTGTGGTATTTCGTCGCCAAAAGCACAGAGACGGATTGTAGGCGGCGATGAAGCCGGTTTTGGTACTTTCCCATGGCAGGCGTACATCCGGATTGGATCATCTAGGTAACTGTTCACTAATTAAGTAGTCTCCTTAACAAAAAAAATAGAACAAAAAATCAAACAAAACAACTTTATTGTTTTAATTTGCTATTGTTTGAGAATTGATCTATTTTTTTTTGTCTAATTTCGGCCAAACAATACTAGAAATTTCATTCAAAACAATGGGATTTATTGTTGGAAGGAATTATAAATAGGAAACGGATATTTCGGGGGGAATGTGTTTTCGAATCGTTTTTTATCTAAATTATTTGAGTCAACCAGCTGGAAATATGAAGAAATAGAATAGCGATGATAATAATTTTATGAAAACTTGATTAGATTTCGAATTACGTAAAAAAAAAGTTGAAAATTTTCTGTTGTATAAATGGCGGAAGCGCCGGGCCATTGTTGCTTTACTATAGACAACCCACAATTGTTGCAGGTGTGGCGGTTCTCTAGTCAGCAGGCGTCATGTGGTCACTGCTGGTCATTGTGTAGCCCGAGCCACCCCCAGACAGGTGCATGTCACCCTCGGCGATTACGTCATCAATTCCGCTGTAGAACCCTTACCCGCCTACACATTTGGTGTTTCACAGATACAGGTGTGTTCAACTACTCTACCGTTTTCATGTAGGATTAACAATAAAATGTCACAGGTCCATCCATATTTCAAATTCACACCACAAGCTGATCGTTTCGATGTAGCCGTACTACGTTTGGACCGTACTTCCCATCAACTACCGCATATTACGCCGATTTGTCTACCGACACGCGGCGAGAATTTCCTTGGTGAGATTGGTGTGGCGGCCGGTTGGGGTGCTTTAAGTCCCGGCTCCCGATTACGTCCACAGACATTGCAGGCTGTGCAAGTACCAGTTATTGATAATCGTGTCTGTGAACGTTGGCATCGTTCGAAAGGTATCGGTGTTACAATCTACGATGAGATGATGTGTGCCGGTTACAAGAATGGTGGCCGCGACAGTTGTCAGGGTGATTCCGGTGGGCCGTTAATGTTACAGCGACAGGGCCGATGGTTCTTGATTGGTATCGTATCGGCGGGTTATAGTTGTGCCCAACCAGGTCAGCCTGGCATTTATCATCGGGTCGCACATACAGTGGATTGGATCAATAGGGCCATTGGAGGTTCCTAAATTGTCTTCGTAGCTATTTATTCTAATTAAGGACTTTGTACATAAAATCTGAGCTACTTATAAGCGGACGAATTTCCTTCTTTCCAGCTTGGCTTATTGTTGAATTTTTGAAGTAATTCAAACTAATTTCTCAACGATCAATAAATTATTTACGTTAAATTATTTAAAGTGTCCAAATTCTATTTTAAAATCTTAGAAAAACGAGTATGTATTTATATAATTTTGTAATAAAATCAAACATAAAATACAGTAATTAGTTCTCAATCTCTAACTAGTATTCAAATATTAGCTATTTTGTCAAATTATTTGTCTCTAGTGATCCGTTATTCGGGAGAATTTAGCAAACTGTGGAATTTCCTTTCGAGTACAACCGTTAATCTTATAAGGCGGTCATGTTATTACAAGATGAATATCCCAGCAATGCTCCTATCTGTTAGATAATAGAGATTAACGATCTTGGGCCATATGGGTGGAATCTGGAGAGACACAGTGACATGCAAATTATCAATCTTCACAATAGAACAGAATTAAGATCACTTGAGATAAGTTTGCAATACTTAGGGTCGTATTATCGAGTGGTATACCCACTTCTCGGATCTGGAGACTCATTAATACGAGAACTCTTGGCTCAATAATCGCACAATTAATACAATAACACAATCCACAATAATACGGATAACTGCGAATTGTAAGATGTACACGCGAAAATGGTGGATGCGCTCTAAATAGAATATGCGATAAAGGGATAACCTGGCTTCGTTTTAAAACGCTCTACCGTTGATAATTGCGTATATAACTCGAAATATGTTCGTGTTTATTTAATTAAAAAGGCAATAATCCTCTTATTGTTGTTAGATTGCAATGAAATTATTAGTGGCACTCCATTTTGTTCCATTTACTCGATACGACTACACATATTCGTACAGACAATCTAATTAATGTAGAACCTGTTTATTCTAAATCTTTGACGCTTATTAAATGTCCAAGTCATCAATGGTGAATTCAGAGCACAAAGAACATTTAACGGTCTGATTAGATCAGTGTCTCTCAACATTTTCAACATTGCAAAGTTCACGTGGACTATGTATCTATTTGTGATCCTCAACCAGAATCTGCAAATTTTTATTCAATATTGGAACTATCTATGAAGATGCTAGCTGGGATATGTGAACAGGACGAGTAGACAACGATTGGCAAACCTGAAGCAAGCAGACAAGCTCTCGGAATCTGGACAATTGCGCAATAAAAATCGATCTCTTTTTCTATGTCTGCTGCGTAACGGTTCATATTTTATAAACGAATTTTAGACTTAATTTTTTGCAAATGCAAAAAAAATGAACGAGTTTATAAGGCTAGATTTGTCTTGGAAGAGGCCTGCTTTAAAACTTCACACATTGAGAAACACTCGTTTACATTACGATTATTATTAATTGTGCGCTGTTGAAAAATATGTGACATTTTTATTTCAAATAATAACACGAAAATATTCCACAATTAGAATAGAAATATTATTGAAAGTCACACGGAGAAAATATTCAAGTTCAACGAACTTGTAGAAAAACTATTGTTGTTGTTCTAAAACAATTTATACAACATATGTGATTCATTATCAAATTAAACAATTATGATAAGAATCGATAGAATGATCGTGATTTTCATACAAACTCATCAAAACAATAAACAATCCGTTTAAAGTATAAAAGAACTTGAAATCTTGGACGATTCGTTACAAATCAACGCAACTACACCTAATCAAAATGATTAAGCAGCTTACAGTTGTCGCTGTTTGTTTAGCTTTAATTCAGACGGTAATTATTTAGATTTATTGTTGAATTTCAATTAAAAGCGCCATAAATTTTTGTAGACTACAGCGCATTCGTGCAATTGCGGATTCCCAACATGTCCACAAGTCTATCAGCCAGAACCGTACAAATTACCAATCTATAAAGCTCCACTTTACCAGTCAGACTTGTACAAACTACCACTTTCTAAAGAAAAACTACCACTACTATCAGGATGCCTTCCCGACGCTTATAAATTTCCACTTTATAATACCGGGTTAGTACCGAAGTATTATGGCGGTTATAAATGTAAGCCATCACTTTGTGATATTATCGATTTGAAGGTAATTATTTTTAATTAAATTGTTAATTAGTTGAGATTTGAATTTGTAAATATTACAGTTACAAGCCACTAAAGACAAATTGGACAACGAAAAAGCGATACTTAAGAAACTGTTATGCTGTTCTTGCTGATTTTTTATTAATTAATTTATAAACGTTCCTGTTCATTGACCTTTGTTATTGCAAATTGAAAATAAATATTTCTCTGAACGTTCCCGTTTTGTTTCATTTTTTTTTGTCCTGTGTTGTTGTTTTTACCAGTCAACGAGGCCAAGAACATTGTTGTTGAAGTGTGAAGATGTAGGCCACTTTCGGACCAGTGCCGTTACGACCATCAGTCTCTTGCTGTTACACTATTCGGATGGCAGTAAAATTTTTAACTCCCAAGATTACATGAGCAATTTAATCATGAACACACAATAGAAGAACAATGTTGACGCGATATTGTGGGAATTTGTTAAAATGAGTGCGAGATGCGACCAATTTATCTATTGTTATTCTGTAATACGTACGCTTTTGGTTTTTTGAATTTTCTACGTTATCAACAACAGAAACAAGAGTACGATGACGATGGATCGTTGGTGTATAAAGACGGGGCGTCGGTGACAGGTAAATTGCAATATAATTTCGAAATTACAGCTTAAATTCCAATAAAATAACAGTTGCATTCCAATTACTAACTGCAATTACTCTTTGATCGCTTTGTAGTTTTAGATTCGCTAAATTGAACAACTTGTAAATAAAAGCAATACGTGTGTAGTATAATCTGTGGGCGTCTGCAAAGTAATCAAACATTGTATCTACCCTTTAGTGATAATGAAATTGAGCACTTGTATAGAATAAACAGAATCGATTTTGCCTTTGAATCATTCTATCAAATCTAAAATTGTCCAATGCATGTATTAATCTTTACTAGAAAGTTAGAGAGTGCGGAAATTGACCATTTTGACATGGAAACAGTACAAAAACGACTATTCAAGGATGTTTTCTAATCGAATTTTGAAATTGTCCCGTTTAACAGGTCGAATATTCGTTACAATGCTTGGTTATCCATCAAAATGTGAACGTAAAGGTGTTTCCTATTCGTGCACATTATCATTTGCATGTTGGCTAGTTGGTGGTTCTAGTCAGCCAGGCTGTGGAGCAAGCCCTTGGATTGTAGCTTGTTGTGTTGTAGCACGTAAATCTAATAATAATAATAATGATAATAATGATAGGAAAAATGATCTCAACAATAAATTAGAGTAAGTCTTTTACGATTGGAAAATAAAAACAATTCAACAATACAGTATCGATTAGATTTAGAGAGGGTTTTGCAATGTTACCGCAAATCGATGACGATAACACAATCGATAGTGATAGAGAAGAGGAGTGCGGCTTATCCAGTGATCGAATCCTGAACAAACGGATTATTGGCGGTAATGAAGCTCGTTTCGGACAATTCCCATGGCAGGCGTTCATAAAAATCTCAACATACCAATGTGGCGGTGTTTTAGGTAGAACGCAATCAATCGAAACGATTTGTGGGCGGAATAATAAATCGTACGAAATGTTTCAGTTTCACGAAAGTACGTCGCAACAGCCGCTCATTGTATTCTTTCAGCACGATTACAAGACACGTTGGTTTATTTAGGCGAACTGGACACGCAGGATACGGGCAATGTGGACGAATTCGAACCGGCTGAATTGCATCGAGTAAGTCGATCTTGAAAATCTCTGCAAAATTAGATAATTTTATATCGGTGAACACAATATATACAGGTGCGACGACGTATTATCCATCCTAATTTCCGGTTCCGTACAACACAACCGGATCGATACGATTTGGCTTTATTAGAATTAATCACAGAGGCCGGTATATCCTATCATATAATACCGATTTGTCTACCTGATAATGACATAGTATTGACTGGTCGAAATGGTATCGTCGCTGGTTGGGGCAAAATACAACGGAATAATGAATTAATGGGCACTAATGTTCTGCGTAGTGCCACAGTTCCTATTTTAGGTAAAATTCCCCATTTTTTTTTTGATAAGTAAATAATTTCTAAATTATTTTTTACAGACATTAAAGAGTGTTTAGCGTGGCATAAAATCAAACAAATCTCGGTTGAATTATACGATGAGATGCTATGTGCTGGTCATGAGAATGGCCAACAGGATGCCTGTTTAGGTGATTCAGGTGGACCGTTAATTGTACTGGAAAGAGGTAGATGGACGTTGGCTGGGATAACTAGTGCCGGTTTTGGTTGTGGTGAACCACATCAGCCTGGCATTTATCATAAAATACCAATGACAGTCGATTGGATACGTTCGATTATTCGATCATTTCGTTAAATTAAAACACAAAATGGCCATGTATTTGTCAAATTTTCAATATTTATTAATTTAGTTCAAATTAAATCGTACATCAAATGATTTAGATTTTTAATAGAAAAGCCGCACTTTTGTTGCGAAAATTGGAATCGTAAAACGATAGTGCTCGGTGTCTATTTCCGTTTTATTTTCATTCGTTACGTGTTTTGTTAAATTCTCATATTTCTACACGTAACAGATACGTTACGAGTAATTGCATTATAGATCATGTCAGTGGCGTAGTGAACATTACTACACTTTATTGACGCCCCCTTTCCTCCGCCAAAAACACGTATGGTGTAGAATTATAAAATGTAGTACCTACCTTAAAATATGGTTTGTTTCCAAGAGGGTTACCTAAACTGCGGGACGGGGGATTATACTGAGATTGAAGTGATTCACCAAAAATGTGCGGTGAGATGTGGCCGAAGAGTGGGAGAACCATTGGCGTCCAGCTAAACACCACGGCAGGCTAATTGAAATTATATTATATTAATTGTTTATATATTTTGATTCGTGACTATTACACAGTCTTATCGTAAACATTATAGTATTACACTTTATAAAAGACACACCCGGACAGACCTCCCTTGTAGTAATTATCATAAACAAGCCATACCTACTAACCTTAAAATACCTATAATATATAACGAATAGTCCTAACTGGGCTTATACAAAGTACCATATTTTCCGAGGTAATCACGAACATAGGCTTTTTCAAAATGAATTTCTCAGAACTGGATCCAAATAGAAAATAAATAGGAATAGGAAATGAAAAATTTCGGTAAATTTTGTTTGTCTTGAAGACAATTTGACGATCCTCTGTAAGTGGCGCCCGTGGTATGATAGGCCCCCTTGCTCCACCTTTGCTACGCCACTGGATGTTTCTTTCCATAATAAAACTTTAACAAAGCAAGTCTGGGATCAGTGAGGACAATATTCATTTCATATCAGTGGAAATTTGTGAAGCTAAGGGCTGATCATGCCCTAATTCGCTGCACTAGAGTATTATTTAGTACATACGGTGCAAGCTATCCTGGTGCTTCAGGCACGCTTTTTTCCGGCATCTCTACCAGAAACAATAATAAAAAGACTTCACAACTATCCATCTATAACTATTCTACCGTTGTTTTTTAAATTAATTATACAATCGAAGGGGAAGCAGCCACTGAAACGATTCTTGGCTTTATTTGCTATAACATCTCAATTCCGCCGCTTATATGTTGTTGTGTAGTTTGCAATTGGCCTCCAATAAACGACTCCCTTATCATATTTACTCTGTGTAGAAACTGACATGCCTCTAAAGTGTCCCTTATCGTATTTTGCTGAAAATAATATATCTGTTTGAGTTGCCTCCCTTGGGGGTCGTCTCTAAATTGAAAGGGCTAGAATTTGTGCAATAAAGCAGCACGCACAAGTACAGTTTCGCCTTTGATTGGGATAAAAGTGGCCGAATTAGACAACCAAGTATACAAAAAGTCCATTTACGATTGGTTGTTGGTTTTCACACATGCGGCGCGTCATTCAAAATACCTCCAAGTCTATCAAATGTAATTGAGAATTATTTCAACTATGTGGTTTCGGTTATGGAATAACCACAATAATTGTTATATTTTACAAAATAATACAGTTATTGTTTCGAGGAGAAAACACAAAATATTAAGTAACAATAAAATCGAAAAGACCCTAAACTCTCACTTGTCGACTGTTAGTGAAATTGTTTTTCAAATACGAAATCTACACAAACGACAAATAATGATATGGGAAAAATTGTACGTTTCTTTTTTGGTGTTCCGCAACGAATTGATTAACATTTTGATGGATCATTTATAAAAGTTTTCGTTTAAAAATAAATCGTAGTGTTTGGGTTAAGGTTACAGTAGTAATGACACACTTTCTCAAAGAAAGGTCTAAGTCAAAGCAATAATAATAATAATAATGAAGGAATGTCAAGAGAAAGCACAAAGTACGTATCACACCGATCGAATTCGGACCGGAAACTATGACGCAAACATTAATAATAATTAATAGCAAATAAAAATTTAATTTGTAGGTGTTTGGTTGTCTTTCTAATTATTGGCTTTTTCGAACGTTGGAAAAAATTGAGATAACCTACTATTCTTAATAATCAAAAGAAAATTGTAAAATCTGCTCTATCATCAGTGCTTTTCCATGCGTAAAGATCAAATCCAGTTTAATCGTCCTTTTTGTTTGTTTATTTTTTGGTAATTCATTCCTAAACAACAAAAATTACAAAACGAATATAGAGCACGTTGATTTTTTTTTTATTAAATAAATCATATAAAGGCTGTGAGAATTTCTCTTGAATTAAAGAAAGTTAAAAGTGCTTTTTGGAAATTTCATAGATTATCAACAAAAATTCAACCATTAATCGACCTACTTGACTACCAAACTGTTAACAATTGATCCGGAATCTTAATAATTTCCCCAAAAGTACACACAATAAACCGTACACTTTTGATTTCTATTGTGGACTGAATTTTCCAACAAGTTCCCCTCTATAAAAAGAGAAATGATATGCTCTTGAAAAATGAAAATAACGTGCCTGATTGAATAAATTCAAACACAAATACACACACAAAAAACGTGAAATAAAAAAATATGGTCAGTGGTCTAAAAATTGATTTGAATTTCTCTTGTAAGACTGACTTTCAATTTTTACTCTCAGTTGACGTTCCAACAACTCTGTACCAACAACGGACGGTTACCATCATCAATATCACCATAATTATATCGATTGTTTCACGTTAATTTGTGTGTATGGTGGTGTTGTGGTTGTCGACTTGTACAGTGCTACGGTAAGATTGTGGAAAACAATAAGTGAAAATCCATAAATCACGCTCTAGTTAATCTTATCGTCGAAGATGCAATTTAGTTATTACCAATTGGTGTTATTGTGGTTATTAATTATTGTTGTTTCAGTATTAGTACAATGTTCAGACAACGATATCAAAGGTATCCAAAATGTGATAGTTACGGACCGATTCTTGTAATTGAATTTAATTACTTAATTATTCGATTAATTAGTAACAGAATTTTCATTCATTAAAACTATTGTTCTTTTGTTAGACTACTATTGAAAAATTTATAATTTTCCAGACGATGAACATACGAAATATCCAAAGAACTTTTACTATCCACCACCGAAAATGCGTTTCTTCGACGAATTAGGATGTAAGTAGAATTTTTCATGTGTTGTTTATATTGAAACCGCAGACTTATCTACATAATCAAAAATGTGTTTCTAGTTCAATTATTCATTTAAAATGGAAATTCGATAAAAATTTCTCTTCAACACATATACACGGCCGGTCTTCTAAGCAGGCACGAAACACGCAGACAAGTTGATTGTATCGCCCCTGCAATATTCCTGTTTACGTGCATGCATATTGTTCAACAATTGATAATTAAGCAACGACAATACTCCAAGTTAATTATTACAAGAATTGTGTGCGACAATCGCGTAATAACATTATCATCATTATTGTTATTGTTACCATAGTTGAGATGGCACACTTTAAATAATAACACATTAAAATAACCAACGATTATTACAAACGACAAAACAAAAGAGATCTTTTGTTTTATTTCCGCAAAAGTGTCGAATTTTAAATTTAGGTCAAGCGAAAAGACAATCGAAATATTGTATTACATGAATAATATTTCAATGTTGAGCAAAACGAGTCCACCAGGAAGCTCGTTAAACGTTTATAGACGATCTTTCTATAGTTCCGGTCGTTCTCTATTGTTGATTGCTAAAATCGGGCAATATTTGGAAAACGCTCTTTTTCGTCTACTTTTTGCTTCACATCCAATCTTCTCTTCGATATACCGCCCCTAACATCATCAATAATGCTGGAGAAGATCGACTCCATCTCCCAATCCGAATGGTAGGTTTTGGTTCACTGATTCAAGATTAGTGTAAAATATGCGGCGGTTTTGTCACTTTTTCACACATTATTGTTAAGATTGATCGAGAGATAAGTTGTAGGGTTTGAAACTGAGATTCTGACGTGATTTTGGTGATAATTGGCGAGAATCGTGTGGGTGTATCGCTGAAATAGTTCTGTCGCCTCTGCGTTCGTAGGTGGACCCAAGATAGTTGTAGCAAACTCAATTAAGAAGCTCACCGATGATAATTTATTACCCGGTCGATGCTGTTTGTTGCTCAATCTTGGGTTTGTTTGTTCCATCCGTAGTAATGCTTGAATATTGTGATCATTAAGCGGGCACACGTCCTACTCATATTTACATCCCCTTGTTATCGTTTAACTTGCAAATCGTTGTTATTGTTGTATATTCTCACGCTTATTTTGAACTCGAAGATTAATAGATTCAATGACGTTCTCGATAATTCGCTGTTGGAAAGTTCAACATTTGTTGCAAATTTGAAAAGTTCCAAACAATTCCCAAGATATCGCGCAGTTTATGATTGAATTTCTCAAGTTCTGTGATCGCTAAAGCCCACATTTCCTCGAATTTCATTAAAGCAACAGTCGGACATTGTGATAACGATAATAATAAAATGTAATAATCGTTTTTAAATTTTCGGGAAATGAGGTAATTTTATGGAATTTCATAATGCTCTATCCGTTTGGACAAACACTTAAATTACCATTAATTGTATTAATTAACAAATGTGGTCATTTTTGAGGAAGGCTAATTGAATTGACCATCTGCTTTTGTTAATTCTTAATGTCCTAAAGATGTTCCGCGATACGCTTTCAATATTAACTGGCGCACAGGTAAAAGTGAAAGACTCAATTATTGGTTTAAACAAACGAAAGCTTTCACTGCATCATTTTTATCACTTAATCAATTAATCCAACGGTATCTGTGATCAAAATCCCAATCGATTTTCGTTTACCGAAAATTATTGATCAAATCAAATATCCGGCACCTGTTAATAATACTTAATAATGCCAACTATAACAATAACAACAAGTAGAAGAATAGCTTTCACTTATTGTAACTGCACTACATGCCATCCGTGTCGATTCTTCAGAAGGTCTTCAGTCTTGAACAGCACACAGCACTAGCAGTACCATCACAGAGGCGGTCTTTTAAAAGAAAGTACCGATGCTTCACATGCACCATCAGTGAAGTTTTTGTTGTTTCTCTTTAGGCAAAAGTGTAGTGTGTTTGTGGTGAATATGTCCACATTTAGATTAGAATTGAATCGTGTTGTAGTGCTTTTAGTAATATTATTGGTGGATGTTATTCGGACGTTACCAAATGACCGACAAGCACAGGAGCTTTTACTGTTAGATGCATTGGGTAAACGCGGTGGAATCGGAGCACCCGAACAGGATAGTCTTGTTGATTTGTTAGGCAGAAGTAGGTTTCCCTCAATTTAACGATTTCATCACTTTATCATATATTTTTTTTAATATGATGAAAAGCAAATGAAATCGTGATTCTCATCATTACGATTCATATTTATTATTGTGTTTTATTTGTTGTTTTTATAATTTTTTATTTCAATTAACATCAAGTTCAATTACTGTAGAAAATGATGATGTTCGAATTGTATTTATGGACGTCAAGTGTTTTCCGGTGAAATCAAAAATAAATACAATAATCGTCAACATAAATCGCGTACATACAGGAAAGAGCGTCGTAACTTTGAACTGATCGTTTCCGTCGAATTGAGGGTAAATCCAACATTCATTTATTTTCAATGATTACAAGAATGATGGAGAACAAGACGAATTCGACAGTTATAATGGTGGTAGAGTTATGAGCGTGCAAACATCACGATTTCGGTGAAATAACCCACAAAACAGGTGGTACACGACTTGCAATATAACGCAAAGGCTGGAAAATTCCAAAAATCTATGTAAAATACATTTGATATTATTCGCCAAGGTTTGCGTGTTTCCCAGGGAACAGTTAGAAGTCGCTATCCTATCTAACAGTGTCGTCAATTATTTACATGTTGATATTTTTCGGCTATTAAAGAGACTTAAAATTGCCATAAATTACCGTTTTTGTTTTATTATTGTTACAAAAAAAAATCAAGTAAAAGTTTAGTAAAAGTATCGTTATCCCACGATGACTCCACTGCAATAGACTACAAACAATAGAATAATAGATTAGAGGCTAATGCTTTGATTATCATTCGCCATACAGTCTGAACTATTTCGGATTTTTCGAAAGCATTGTCGAGTTTTTTTCATTAGTTTATTAGTTGCACGTTTCCCACAATTGACGAAAATCCATCTCTTCCTGTATAAATCTATTAAAACTTTCCCATTATATAGCCGAAAACTCTGCTTTATTACGGAAGTCACTGATGGCTTTTTTCGCTTATTTTTTCCAGTGATACCACAATCTTGCCGTTTCCGTGGCGTGAAGTACGAATGCGGCTTGTCGATTAGCTGTGTGTTGGGCGGCGGCCGGCCCTTGGATCTCTGTTCTGGCGGCATGATTTGGGCATGCTGTGTCGACCGTGATGTACACACACCTACACATAATAATGATGTAGGTGTACTGAATAATGCCAGTAAGTTTTTAGAATAATTAAAAATGGAACTCGTGTAAATATATTTATTAACTTAAAGAGTTGATTTTTAATTAAAATATTAAACAAACTAACCATATTGACTAACAAACATTAGACACGTACCATCTAGTGGGATATTATCCACCAGATCCGGATCATCCAGATTCCAATAGTGTGGATAGGCCACCATATCGGCCGTCTTACTACAATCAACATAGTAATGATAGGCCAGCGCCTGGACAAAAGTATCCAACTCGGCCGGCAATTGAGGCTCAGGATGATAAGAATTATGAACCGCCCAATCATAGGGGTAAAACCGCATATTCTCAAATTTTTTTTGAAAAAAAAAACTGTAGCACAACGATTCATGCAACCCATTATACACAGTAGTCTTCACCCTGTTCCATAGATGGACACTTACGGTGACTTCTTGTAGAGAAACCTTCCTATCTTATAACTTTTTGGATTTCTTAAAATATTAGTTAGAGGCATGAAGGGTGTTGGAAACGATTTGTATAACTACTCTCGATTAACCATCGATTCTATTGTAGGTTGCGGTGAATTGTACACCCGCAGCAATAGGATAGTCGGTGGACATTCAACAGGATTCGGTTCGCATCCTTGGCAGGTTGCTTTAATTAAAACCGGGTTCCTAACAAAGAAACTCGCCTGTGGTGGTGCTCTACTTAATGAACGTTGGATCATAACGGCCGCCCATTGTGTGGCAACGTACGTTAACTAAAATTAGACAATAATTAATTCACTTCTACATCACACGAATAATTTCTAGAACATCAAATAATAATATCCGTGTTCGACTGGGTGAATGGGATGTACGTGATCAAGATGAGAAACTACCACACGAAGAGTACTCAGTTGAACGTAAAGAAGTCCATCCGGGATACTCACCGACGGATTTCAAAAACGACGTAGCCCTAGTAATGTTGGATAGGAACGTTAAATTCAAACAACACATCGTGCCCGTTTGTCTACCACCACCAACCGTAATTTATCCTTACATCTCTAGTGGATAATTAATGAAAATTATTGAAATTGTAGTTGAAATTACCTGGAAAAATGGCAACAGTTGCCGGCTGGGGACGTACCCGGCACGGTCAAGCCACCGTTCCGTCGGTCCTGCAGGAGGTCGACGTTGAAGTGATAACGAACGATCGATGCCAGCGATGGTTCCGTGCCGCTGGACGTCGCGAGACCATCCACGACGTGTTCCTGTGCGCTGGATATAAAGAGGTAATCGGATAATTTCTAATACATCTAGATTTGCTTAGAAGTGTTTTTGTAGGGCGGTCGGGATTCTTGTCAAGGCGATTCTGGTGGTCCTTTAACGCTCAGTGTCGATGGTCGACGTACACTTATCGGGCTAGTGTCATGGGGTATCGGCTGTGGACGGGAACATCTGCCCGGTGTTTACACGAATATACAGAAATTTGTGCCTTGGATTGATAAAGTTTTGGGATAAATCGGGGATTGTGAACGAGCAAACATCAGTGCCAGTGTGATTGTTAAATTATTCTAAAAAATGTTACGAATAATAAGCAACGAAGATTAAATTATTTTCTGTTTATTAATATTTGATTTGAACCAAAAATTTGTAATTTTTCTCGATTGATTTCAATTATAATTAAATTTAAATTATTGTAATTTATACGTCTTTTGTTATCTTAATTAATAATTCAATTAGTAAGTGATGTGATTGAGAATTTATAGTTTCAGTAGGATATGAAACTGAAAAGTGTTTAGAAATCGTCTGCATCAGATTACCAGTTGTAATTTTTGATATTTTTTCTATTACATACATTTGTAATGATTTTTTAATAATAAAACATGTCTCTTTATTGATTATTTTATCGCTCAAATAATTATAACGTTTCAAAACTCCTGTTCCCTTATATATCAAAAATATTGAGCTTCGAGCTAATTTCATGCTACAGCAGCTCTATTAGGTCACCACAAGCTAATTATCTTGAAGTATTCGCCATATTCATGACTACAACAAGGCGATTCTAAGAAGTGATAACAATTACCGCCTAATCTCACACAAGGAAGTATTGATTTTCCCCATTTCAAGGTCCGGTTTTTAATTATAGAATTCCTGTAAAACAATATTTGATTTTTTTGCTAATTAGCTTAAGCCAAAAACGCATAACAAGTTGCCACCGTTTAAGGCGCCGGATTGCTGTTTTCCTAAACAGTGTATCCACCACCTTCTACTTCTTCTACAATATCAGAACACATATACAATTCGATCATCTATTCAAAGTACAAAAATAAGTACTAACGGTATATCTGTCCCCACCGATTCATTCGTTTTTTTTGACTTAAGTTTACCTTGTAATAAGTGTAGCTTATAAACGAGTAGGTCGACGACCCTCCAGTTCTTCAGGATGGTGGCAGTGCTCTTCATTTGTTAAATCAGTCCCAACTTAACACCGGACAGGTGAAGAACGTAGTCATGGGGATGGTGTCCACTAACTAGCGCGGCAAACAAATTAATCGAAGCAATTTGTAAAGAAACAGAATAAAACAAGACATCCCCGAAACAAAATCGTTATAACTGTTTAAGGAAACGTTTAGAATACGATGCAGATCCGGTTGGGCGGTTTTTGAAGACGTTTTAGTTTACATAACAGTTATTTTTTTTTAAGATGATTGTGTGAAATTGTGCAAACCTTTATTGTTGATTTTAGTTTTATTTATACGAAGAGATTATTTGATTGTTCGTTTACAGTCTAGTCGATTAAGGTAAGTCCTCTGAAAAATTCTCAATACCTAATCAGAACTTGACCCATATTTCAGCCAAGGCCAGCATTCCAACACTGTTGATACTATGATTTTCCAGAAAGACACCTTAATTATTTATACAATCAGATTTTACCGCAAACCGGAAGTTTGATTAATTTGTAAGCCTTTAAAGCATCCTGCAATTAATTGCATATTGTTGCGGAGATTTTCAGCGATCTGCAACAAAGCGTTCGGACTGGGATAAACCCAACAACAAATTGATTGAATTTAAATTAGGTTGATTGTCTATTTTTTGCTGGTTTATTGTTTTCGTTGATACCGAACTAATTTGTTTTGTTGTCTATGACGGCTGTTGTCGATAAACAATGGAAAAATTGTGGTCCAATCCAGATAGAATCAATCGTTGCCGAAATTATAATGTCATTTTCCACTGAAACATCTTAAAGTGGAAATAAATTTGTAATTGGGCAGCGTGTCCGAGCAGTCAGTGACCTCCTGGTGGAACATTGGCCTTGGAATCGTTCTGTTTCACAATAATCAGCTTGCAACTAATTTTCTTCCTTATGCAGACCCTTTGATGCACGATTCAATTTCACTTTTTTCTCCCTGATCGAGTTAATAATAATCGTCTTTTTTTTTGTTGCAGATGTTGCCAACTATCTTAGTTACTATAGCCACATTTCTATTGGAATTCTATGCAGCATCACCTGTTTATAACATGCAACCGGCATTCATCACCGCCAACATCGGTAAGTTTTGCGAAAAGCAGTGCATTCCTTTGCAATAAAAAAAATGAAATTGTCACAACATGTGGGCGACTTTCCCGGATGATTCTATATGGAAAATTGGTTGATTTGCAATTTCATTGACACACTTGTTGTTATTGTTGTGTGAATTACCAAGAATCATCAACTTTCACGATACGATCCGGATATGTATCGAAAAAATTCGATTCAATCTCAACCATCAGAAATTTCATGATTAATAACTTTCATCTTGTTTACAACATTGTTGAATCATTCGTAAAAAAAACGGCAATAACCTGAAAGTATCACACCTGAAAAATGGTGGCACTTTCCGGGGAATTCCTAGAGAGTTGGACGAAAAAATATGTTTTATAGGAAAAACAAACAATATTTGCAATTGTGAGTAGGTCACCAGTACCAGTGACGATAATAATGTAAAAGAAGTACTTTTTTCGGTAACGACTCGCCCACATTGTGATTCACAGAAGCCAAGTAGGCAAATCTAGCGGTTTGAAGAGTTTGCGGCGCGACCTCAACAACTTTGCTAAATATCGCAGAGAACTAAACGAGTTCTTGTTGTTAATAATATTGGCATAGTTATTCGGAATTCTGGTCAGATTAATATAAACGGTGTACGTGCCCACAAACAATAATTCAATACACGTACGGATATTTACATGAATTGTCCAATTTAAATCCATCTATTCGATAATTCGAAAAGTTCTTGAATCGACGTATTTCACGATACGTTTTATCATATTCATACCAACTCTAATTAGTGTAAATTTAAATGAAGCCCTCATTAAGGCGGAAATTTTATTAAAGCTCATTTTAAAGTTTGTTCGCTTTCTGTGCTCGCCTTCCGGAATACTAAATCATTCTACTGTATCAGGGCGGAGCGTTACTAACAAACAAGACGTTGATGATAGGAATTATCTTGCATTATTATAGAATAATTTTAAGAAAATTAGAAAAAAAAAACAATATTAGAAACCGGGTGACCAGTGGCTAATAAGCTGAAGTACCACTGGGCCAAGGTAACGGGACCAGTAACGTCACGTTTAGACAGAGACGGTCAGCTGTTTAATAAGGAATGCATTCACCGTTACTTAACTAAAGTATTATAGTGTAGAATGATACATACAGCATCCTGATTGGTAGAAATACCAATAAAAATGAATTCTTAACGATATAATTTTTGTGGAAAGAAAGACGGAATTGTATCGCAGTAGAATTATAGAAGAGAACAAAACAAAAACACGGCATAATTTATTATTGTAATTAGATGTAATTTAGGTCATTACAAGTCCCGTTAAGGCATACAACAACAACGCATTTCAAAAGTAATTGAAAAGCAAAATTAACATTTTTCTGAAAATGGAACAGTAATAACAGTTAAATTGGTGTTATATTATTGTTTTACGTTTCTTTTTTCAGGTACAGGTCGGAATATACGTAATCTGCCGTGTATATCTAGGAAGAATAATCAAAGCGGCGTTTGTATGTTTGTTATCGATTGCGTGAAAGCCAATGGTACTCATTTAGGCACCTGTATAGATCGTTTCTATTTCGGTTCGTGTTGTCATATCGAACCGATCCATGATATTATCGAGAATAGTATAGATACCGATATAATTCCGGCACGAGAACCTCCTCTGCGATTATCGAGTACGATCAAGCCGATCACTACAACGACCGCAAAACCAACCGTTCCTAGTGTGAAAACAACAACAATAACAATAACAACGGAGAAACTAACGACGACAACGATAAAACCAGAAACGACTGTTGCTTATAAATTAACAACGTTCCAGTCAGTTGATGGTTTAACAACGGAAACTACAACAACCACAACAACCACGAGTAAACCGATAACGACGCCTTCGACGCAGAAACCGAAGCCTACATCGAAGCCTACAACGAAGCCTACAACGAAGCCTACATCGAAGCCTACAACGAAGCCTACATCGAAGCCGATCATTTCGAAGCCTACAACGAAACCTACATCGAAGCCGATCACTTCGAAGCCTACAACGAAGCCTGTTACGAAACCAAAACCAACGACACCAACTAGAGGCACAACGGCTAAGCCGACTAAAAGTCCTGTTGTGACTAGAAAGCCTTCAACGACGAAAGCTCCAATAACAGCAACGACAACAACGACGCAAACTACAGTAAAAACAACAACAACGAGACCAACGACGACTACAACGAAATCCACAACAACTACAACTAAAAAGCCTACTAGTACTACGAGTACTACAACTTTGGGTACTACGATTAGTACGCCAAATACAACTGAAAATAATGAAATAGAGAAACCGTCGATTACTTCAACGACAATAAAGCCGCAAATTATAACATGGTCGGTGATAGAGAGTGAGAGAAATACAACCATGTCTTCAACTTCCTCCACTAACAGTACTAGTGAAGGTATAAAACATTTATTAATTATTATACTTTATCCAAAGTAATTAATTGTAACTGTTTTCGTTACAATATTCCGTTATTTGGCGAAATTTTTGTTTTTTCATTGTTGAATTCGTTCTACTTTTATTTATTTTTCCCAGGAAAATAGCAAAAATTCCGCCGTTAATTGACTTGATTTTTTATATCTTGTAGAATGGTCACCGATCACAACACCAGATGGTTGGGTTTTATTACCAAGTGTACCGCCAAATACTACAACGCAACCAATTGAAACAACAACTACAACAACATTTAGACCGACGATAACAACAGAAAGTACAAGTAGACCGTCAATCACATTCATACCAATTGGATCGTCAACAACCTTGCCTAGCACTAGCACATCATCCTCAACATCGAATATTACAACAGCTACTCCACCAATTGTGAGCCCAGATAATAGCACATCATCGATAACAACAATTACGAGCCCAATTCCAACAACAACGACAGAGATTGCAGAGACAACGATTGAAGATCGGCCTGTTAATATGAGCGACTTCACTGATGGTAAAGATGCACTTGTTGCAATTTAAATTGGAAATTGAATGAATTTATAGCGTGTGTGTGTGTGTTTAGGTGTTTTAGTTTAGAATTTAGCTGCATTGCAGACACTTAAATTAACCCACCCACATTCAATTTTATTCAAATATGAATTTCAAACAAAGCTAAATTACAAACAAAACAAGGAAAAAAACTGTAATTAATCTGTGACATTATCATTTAGAAAAACAAAAATGTACAGCGAACATAAATTGAATCCGGCGCTACCTTGCTCTAGTTTCCCGGAATCGATAATGTGGATGTGCTCGTGACCAAATCCCCATCTTCAGTTTTTCGGAATAATTCGAGAGGCGAGACGTCTTAAATGCAACATGATCGGTTTAAGGTCACGATTGAATAGGTTGCCAATTATCTGGCTTGATCCGAGGATATCTACCTAATTAAACGATCATAAAGCGATGTCTGTATTTTAAAACAGGTCAGGACTTGGTTTATTCGACGATTTAATCGGAATCGAATCACTTATGAACGTTGCTAGTTTGGTTGAATTGTTTCGGTTAATTTACCAGTTGAACATCGTTAACTTGCACAGAATCACTCTCTGTACGAAATGGTTCTTGAACTTTCAAGGCAAGTTAAAGACACTTGAATGCGCTTCAAGAACAAACCAAAAAACGACATTCATTACAAACTGAAACAAAGTTGGAATTAGTTTTGTTCCTATTGTGTGTGTGCTAATGTATTTATTATTTTCGTTATTGCTTCTTCTTGTTTTTGTTATAACAGAATGGTTGTATTAAGTTCTGCATTATTGTTGTTTGCAGTCTGCGGCAGACGGATGTATCCTGAGGCACGAATTGTAGGTGGTGAGAAATCGACATTCGGCAAATGGCCCTGGCAGATATCGTTAAGGCAATGGCGCACATCCACCTATTTACATAAATGCGGTGCTGCATTGTTGAATGAGAATTGGGCGATCACGGCGGCACATTGTGTCGATAAGTAAGTTTTCCATCTTTTTTCCAATAAAAAACGTCGAAAATATCGAAAGTATTTCGATGGTCCATTGTAGCCGCTTTTTTTTGTGTTTTATGAGTGATAAAAGTCAATGATCTTGTAGAAATGTTTGGCAACGATGTTTCATAATCAACAGGCGGAAAGGATTCTTTTATGATGCTTTTTTGTGGTATAAAACCCAAAATTTATATGCACGAATATTTTGCTCGAGTCCGTATTTCGATCCGTTATATAACTATAAAAAGTGACCTTACTTGCGATAATTATACGTTAAAGTTAACTGACGGAAATGCATTATTATTGTAATTTTTTTCGTTTAATATTAAAATACGAATATTATATGGGGTAAAAAAGTTGTATTTATTACAAGTCGACATGGAACGAGTTCTTCGGGATTCTTGCCATAACCGCTGACTATTAAAAGCTCGCCACATCCAAATTGCGGATAAATCAGCAAAATGTACAATTTTATCAGTTCGAATCATTTATAATAACGAAGAAGAATGCCGTCGATAGATAATTAAATATTTTCTATAGAGCCACAATGACAAACCCGTCTTCTTACATATCAAAACGTTATACGTTGTCTGAAACATTACCTGCATTATTCCGTATTGGATGAAATGTAATACTGCTCCTATTGTACGTGCACAGTTTCCTAATTATTTTTATTGATTTTCCCCAACAGTGTTCCACCTAGTGACCTACTTCTACGTCTAGGAGAGCACGATCTATCAACAGAATCTGAACCGTACCTACACCAGGAGCGACGTGTGCAAATTGTTGCATCCCATCCGCAATTCGATCCGCGTACATTCGAGTACGATTTGGCATTATTACGATTTTATGAGCCAGTTACATTCCAACCGAATATTTTGCCAGTTTGCGTACCACAAACTGATGAGAATTTCGTGGGACGTACAGCTCATGTTACTGGTTGGGGACGTCTCTATGAAGGTATTACCGTCAATCAAAATTACCAGTACTAATCAATATTAATTACACGTTATTGTCCAGATGGACCATTACCTAGTGTATTACAAGAAGTCTCGGTACCGGTGATCAATAATACTGTATGCGAATCGATGTACCGTTCAGCTGGTTATATTGAGCATATCCCGCATATATTCATCTGTGCCGGTTGGCGACGTGGTGGTTATGATTCGTGCGAAGGCGATTCAGGTGGACCAATGGTTATACAAAGGGAAGATAAACGATTTTTGTTAGCCGGCGTGATCTCATGGGGTATAGGTTGTGCTGAGCCGAATCAACCGGGCGTTTATACAAGAATTAGCGAATTCCGCGACTGGATCAACCAGATTCTACAATTTTAAACAACCGACAACAACAACAACAAAAAAGACTAAACTACATCGATTTGAAATAAAAAAGAAATGAAATACCAAAATATTGTGATTATAATGAAACTGTTTTGTTTTTTTTTTTGTAAAATAAATTGGATTATTGATTTTCCGTTCGGATTGACTGCATCGTAATAAATCAACATTTTTTCGTTATTGTGTGATTTAAGTTAGGTCCCTGTATTGATTTCTAGTTGATGAACATTTGCTATTAGAATAAGTGACGGTGATTTAATTAAAATTTTCAATTATATCGATAATTAAAATGTAAATTTGGGAGAATTTAATTAGCGTTGATTCAGCAGGAATTAGCGAACGGTAATGAAACGATCTCGTTGTTTTTACATTTATGTAACTATTTTACAATTTAACTATCGATATATAAACGTATTTATTATTATATATATGTAGTATATAATAATTTATTTATATATGAAATAAATCTAAATATAAATTAATTTAACGTTAATAGTGAAATAAAGACTAATTTAACTTTCTTATTAGGTCAGAACTAGTTGAATATTTTTATAAAAAATATTAAATTTGTTATTTATATTTAATGTAAATAAAAGGTGAGTGAGTAATTAATTTTGTAAAAAATAAACGTATTTATTTATAATTCAATTCTATTTAATAATCACCACTTAAATATCGGATCATCTCAGCCGTAGCTCGAGCCAGTTCAAGGAGGCTGTTGGGCAAAATCTGTGGATGGCCTGAAAAGCATTACCAGACACACGATTTGTTTCCAGTTGATAACTGCGTAACCGTAACCAAAAATAGGAAGAAAAGCTATTAACATGATCAAAAAAATAATTATTTGAAAATTTACCATCCTTCTGGGAATACTAAAGGCATTAGCAGTAGGCACACTTAATTATTAGTTAACAAAAAAAAACACAATTTTTCGAATCAATATTAACACTTCAAAGACTGGAACACAACTGAACAAGAATGAATAAATTTAACAATAAAAGAGTATCAAGTAATTGACCTTCGGTTGTTATCAAGAATATATATTCACGATTAAGAAAATCTTCACGATGGCAAAAAAAGGTGGAAAAATATTAAAAACATTTTTATAAATAAAAATACGGCTACCCAAATAAAGGGGTCAATATAGAAATTGGGACTAAGGTGGCAGTTGGGCACTTCCAAAAAATTCCAAAGGTGAATTTAGAAAATTCCAGGTCTGAGGAAAAACTCAATTGTAGGATTGCCAATTTCTGTACTTTCAAAATAAAGATAATTGGCCTTATCCTAAGATTCTGACTGAGAAAGTTTTCCAATAATTGAGCCCCTTTTACGATCTTTTGATGAATTGTTTAATTGTGAATTTGAAACATTTCTCAAAATGAATAAAGCATGGGTATTTAGCAGCAGTTCCAAAGAGTTATGCGGTAGTACCCCAGTCCCATATGAACAAATTCATCAGAGTTAAGACGTTTGTTTGTTTTTTTACTCAAAAATAGAGTAATCTTAAGAAAATATTACACATAAAGTACATCATAGGACATATTAACCAAAGAGTGCCGCCTTCAAAATTATGCCGCTCCAGGCAGCTGCCTGTTTTACTGTGGTCTTGAACCGGCCCTGCAGGCGATAAGAGTGCATGTTGCAGCATTTCACTGACTTTCGCGATGGTTTATTTGAGCTGTCCAGAACGTTACAATAAATATAAAATTATTAACCAAAAAAAATCCCTTTGCATGCCAAAAAGCCAATGCTAACACTTTCTTGACTGATTGATGCACCCTAACTTACAATTAGACTCTAATTTTGATTCAGGATCATGGTGGTAGACCCGAGTCGCACCCATAGTGAAGAAACGACTAATAGAATTCATTTTATTATTTCTAAAATGCTGCAAATGTTGAGAAATTTGTATTCGAATGTGTTTTTGTTCCATTGGTAGCGAATGAATCACTTATTGTACACATAACTTTCTGAAACCCAAAAACCCAAACAAAATAGTGCCTAACGGGATCTCTAGAGCTTCTACCAAGTCTCTCTCGGTTAATCGATGATTTTCTAATACCATATCCTGTATTTTTGCTATGATTTCTGGTGTTAATAGGCTTTTGGGACGTCTTCAAGACATCTACGACCACGCTTAATTTCTGCTGTTCTAATTGACTTTTAACAGTCTTTCACGAATCTGTTACGGTGCTAGACTTCCCAAAAATAAAAATTCTATCACTGCTTCAATTTTTTCTACAACATAAATGTTATGACCCTTCAAGTATAATAATAAAAAAAAAGAAAGCCAAATTGAAATTTAGTTCAGTTTTTCAAAGGTATTGGGAATTCTTTATCTTCCAGTTCAACAATTAGAACACTGGTCGAAAGGTTAAAGTTAGCATGTAATTCAAGTTTCAGAAGTGTAACAACATCCGAAATTATTGATCGATATATGAGCTTGTTGACAGGCGAAACGTTTTTAATGACGAATATGTTGAAGCTTTTGTTGAAATTGATACTAGAATGAAGATAGAAAAAAAGCACTTCTGAAAATCGGATTAATATCGACATGGATGTGTGTAACGAGTTATGTTTACGATAACATTGGAATGAACAACAAAGTGTCTTTGTAACTCTAGATCGATTTATTCTAAAATAATTGGATCTTATTTATGTTTTCGTCCGTATACTTTGTCTCATTTTTCAAAACTCTTCCACGTGTATCCGCATTATTGTTGTAACCAAGATGCGACTACACCTATAAAGTAGTGTTGAATTACGGAAATTACTTTAGAGATAATGGTGTTGTACTATCTATCATTGGAGTAAATGAGTATGTTATACTTTTAGTTTTTCATTACAAGTACGAGAATTTTTCACATCTACCTCATAATAAAAATCCTTTGAGATTGATAAAATCATACAAGAAAAAACCAGGTCACTCCAATCTCCTACTTAAATAAATAAAGATATTAAGGATGTAATGGGATGAAAGATTAAATTGGAAATCACGCAGGGTAGATGATATAGAAATAGAAACTACACCTGAAACAATAAAACTAAATAAAATAACAAATAAAACTTTTCTGACCCAAAAACAAATTTCAGTTGGGATAAAGTTTGCTTTATTCTCATTCATTTTTATTACCTTATACCTGAAATATAGTGATAATTTCAACATTTCAGCCTCAAAAGATGTTTTGCTGTTATTCGAAATGTCTAATCAGATAGTTAATTGTTTATCCCTAAATCTGAAACTTTTCCACCTTCAACCAGTAAATAATTCCTCTAAAAATGGCATTTCCCAAAATGAATCAAATCTTCCATATTTAGCAGCAGTTCCTAAGAGTTTTTTAAGTTTTTGTTTGAAAAGTTCCGCCCTAAAATTATGCCGCTCCAGGCAGCTGTCTGTTTTGCTCTGATCTCGGGCCGGCCTTGTGTCCAAAGAAAAAAAAACAACACAATAAGGCCAGATCCCGCTCTGATCCTGTCACTACGACTGGAAGAAGAATGATTTCAGTACGGCTATTTCAACTATACCTGGTTGAAGAGAGATGAATATACTAGAAATAGACCGGCAAAAGGTTCTAGTTATACAAGTAAATACCTCAAAGAGAGCTTTGTTAGCCATCAATTATCTAAAGAAAATACCCGCCGTAGCAAAGCATCTTTTCTACAGTTTGTATTTTCAGTATAATTTCAATTTCATTATGCTTCCAGTTGGAATCCGGGTCGTTTGGAATATGTCACGTTTCCCTATGAATCTGTAGGCGAATTCCATTTCGGTGCGTTCTTTCTCTCTGAAAAACAAGCTCCAATATTAATGTAAATTTAATTTATCCATTATTGAAACATAACGCTACATAAAGATTCTTTAGAGACCGCTGAAATTTCTCATAAAGTAGAAAACTTATAATTTCATATCTTGCTGAAAATACAATTAATCTCCGCTTTGTGTATCCAGAAAAACACAACAGTATCGGAGAGATTGTCTATATTTATACACGAACGCAATTATTTTCTATACCTGGTGAAATCAATTGTAGCGATGCAAACATAAATACTTGAATATTATTCAGATTACTAAAGAAAATTTACATATTACTGAATTCTGTTGGATTATACGTTTACGTATCGATTATTTGTTCGGTTATCCATAGAAAATACAGTTGGAAAGAGATAGAAATCAATCATTCAACAAGTATTTACAGTTCTAGTTGCAATTTCCAACATTCAATGCAATTTCAACAATAAACCCGAAGGATTTCATTGATTCACTTTAATATAGAATTTGTTTATTTTAAGCTATGATAAAGAGACGTGTCCCAATTGTCTCTTTTTTCCAATTTTATTCTCAAATAGTTCTGCGTAAAACGTTTCTCTAGAGAGAGAGAGAAAGAGATCCATTAAATATTTATGAATCAGTAAAATTATTATCACTATTATTATTTAAATGAAACCGGAATCATCGTCAACCTGAGTTCATAGTTATGATTAATTGTTTAGAGGAGCGGTCGATATTCCACCGGAGTATCTTTACATACAGGTGTGGCGTCCGATTTAAGCAATCTGATCCAACGATAATCGATATTTATTGTCGATGTGAAAAACAAAGTCACACGAAGCACACATTTATCTCTACATTTCGCAATTCGGCGCCTGTTTGTTTCTCTTGCGTCTATTCGATTTGCCGTCACTGTATTTCAACCATATTGAGTTGTAGAATCAAATTTTCTTTTCATAAATATAAACATTGCATCTAATAATTTCAGTGCTGTGATAAATTCGTGTTTAAAGGAAAGGTAAATAATGAGCTTTACGAAGTTGGGAAAATTCATTTCTATTTCAATTCTGTTTCATTAATGCTTAAGATATATGTGGTCGTATTTTCCGGCATTTTTCCGTATACGAAAATTAAACCATTTTGCTATTTGAATTGCAAACATTCAACAACAGACGTTTATCTGGGGGCATATAACGATATTTCTCATTATTTATACAGACAAGCCCAGTTTAATGTCGTAGCTGGGATTGTTGAATTAGAGCGTACAAAACTGAACATTGATAATTTCCATTATTTTCGTTCGACAAAATTGTGGTCGATTCTTTTGAAATTTCCGCTTGTCGTTTGTTGTTGTAAAAATGAGGAAATATCAGTTGTGGTGGACAAAATGAATACATTAAAAGATAAAGCACCCCTAATGTATACAGCTTTGTGAATTTATTCTTACTCGTGCTCCGACCCAGTTTTTTTTTTCAACACAATGGACCTTTCTGAATATTTCATATAAAACACCCCCAGATTCAATCAATGGAAAATTCATTAAAACCGTATACCCATTTCAAAATTCGCCTGTCAAAGCATTTACTTTTTAATAACATGCAATATTCTTTGTGTTCGACAAAAACAAAGACAAATATTGTGGATTTCAATGTTTCTTGTGTTTCTGGGAAAAGCGATTCTCATGCAGAAATTTTGTTATTGTTAACAGAGCATCGGTGTGGAACAGTGCTTTCGTTAAGATTGCTTCTCCAATTGAATCTAGAAAATTGTTAAAATAGCGTTGATAATCTATTTCGTCGGCAATCTAATTGTAAGCCAATTTTAGCAGAAGTTTCGTTTGCAATATAATTAATAAATTAAGTGCACTAATCAGGCAACCAGTAATAAGTATTTGTGTTGAGATTAAAGTAAAACTTTCAGTTGTTGGATGCAAATCGACAACGTACGTCGAGGTAGAATCAGAATTAATTTAGGCCTAATTGAGCCTAAATCAGCGGTTACCAAAATTTTTGTTTGGGAATGGTGGACTTTTAGATCCAAATTAACTCTTCAACTAGGAATACTTTCGGAGTACTGTGTGCTGAAGCAAACGTTGAAAATTAAACGTTTCATTCTTAGTGGTCGATAATAAAAGGTTCGCCCTGCTTGTTCGATATCTTTGACAAAACATTATGCAAAACCTACCGCCCTTTTCCATCAAATTCACTCTACAAAGGGCCCGAGCCCCAACTTCCTTCACACCTGCTTTGTGACTGGCCCTGGTAACTGCAATAATGACAAATTAATTTGTGTCAAAATTGTCGACAATTTCATAGAAATTCATAATTTTTCATAGAAAATAAGAGAGCCCAAAAAAATTCACTTTTATAATTCATATTTTTTCATGCTTCATAGACATAATTTTTCATAGAAATTCATAATTTTTCATAAAAAATCATGATTTTTCATAGAAAATATTTTTTTTTTCAGAAAATTTCATAAATTTTCATAATAAATCATCTTTTTTCTTATGAAAAACTATGATACTTTATGAATTTTCATTTCATACTTTTTATACGGTTTTTTCGAATTTTTCATAGTTTTTCATAATTTTTCATATTTTTTTCCCGTCAGGGTCTTTGGAGGCCGAGTGGAAGATTTTGGTACGTTTGGTACTCCAAGTAGTGAAGAAGAGCCTTGCGAACAACAAATTGTAACAAATAGCGGACCCGGCGAACTTCGCCTCGCCCCAATATTGTGATAAAAAAGGAGGCCCGATAAATAAAAAACTTAGGGAAATAAAAAATTAAGTTTTTTCACATTTTTCCGCAATTTTCCGTGCTTTACGCTAAGAATTTTATATTTTTTCATTCAATTTTCCGACTTTTGCGGAGAGATTTTCCAATTTTCCGCATTTCGCATTTTCCGCAATTTTCCATGATTTACACTAAGAACTTTCTATTTTTTGATTTGGAAAGCCATTAAGGAATAATTTCACACAAAATTTCATACAAAAACTCGATTTTCGATTTTTCCAATTTTCCGACTTTTCCGGAGGGATTTTCCAAGATTTTCTTCCGTAAAAACCTTCTCCTCGAAAATACGAACTGACAAAAAATTTTACAGAAATCGGCCCAGCCGTTCTCATTTTATGAATTACTATACATTTTTTACACCATTTTTATATATATAGATCTGGCAATAATAGTAATTTTTTTTCCCTAACGTTTGTATTGATTTTGACAATTGTCAAAAATCGTAAACAAAAGCAACAAAATACATAGTAATTTTTGGTAACATATACAACCACTATTACATCAATCAAAAAAATCAAACAATGTTCAATTGTTATATTAGTAACACCAACTCCCACCAATTTCCCTCAAATATCGCAATTTTTTTTTTGTAAAAAAGGGCACAAAATAAGCAAAATTGAAAAAAATAGTATAAAAAACTCGTGTCAGAAGTAGTATATGGCACTCGTGCAAGAATTGTCGACTTCTAACACTTGTTTTTTAATATACCTACTATTTGCTGTAGTTATCGGGAGATTTCTGTCTGTGTTGATTTTATAAAATGCCATTTACATCAAACTATCTGTACACTTCTGGACCGAGAGTGGTTCTTTAACGGCAACAATTCTTTTGCGCATCCGTCTATTTCGCCTCGGTCTGTCGCGCGGACTATACTTTCTGCACGTTAGCGTACAGAGATCAAAATGATAGACAATTATGTTTCATCGACAATTAAATGAATGAGCGGAAGATTATTATCGGTTTTTGTGCGATCAAATTGCATATTGCATTATAGAATTTTCAATTTCCCACGGGAGTCTCGAATAATTTCCCACTTGTTTTCTATACGACACATAAACAACAATTGAATTAATCGAATTCAATTCTATAGAGAATTATAAATAACATTAATTATACGTTTTGTTAATCATAGAAATTGATCTGAGAGAATTTTCTATTTTCTCGAACGTCCTTTTTCCTTCTGCTTGATTTTGTTGTTTAATTAAAACGAGAACCTGTGGCATACATTTTGTAATCACTTCCAATCGAACCAAGTTTCCAATATCGTTAGGCAGCATCATCATCAGCAAAAAAATCGAATTTGTTCAAATATCAAAAGAGATTTTATTGTAAACAGAAATTGCAGAATGTATGCCGTTTTAACTATGAAATTTATAACTTTTACTTGATTATTCCGGTTATTGTAGCCGCATTTGGATGATATTTTACGGTTTCAAACACATTTATAACGAGTTCTATGTGTACAACTCAAGACCAATCAAATGATAAGTGGCTAATTTTCCAGACTATTTTTTTTTTGGGAAAAATTTCGCCAACAGGTGTATGCATACTAATAATACTATACGCTCAGGGGGGTACCGGAGGTGGTTATAGAAAGACCGCTACACTGTCCTAGTGACCCAGATGGGATGTTCTGGTGGCCGACAGACCAACAGCAACACTCTTCAGTCTCAACTGACTCCTCGACTTGTTTACCACACAATTGTGTCCAATATAAATTTCCCATCGAACTAATCGAACGAAGCAACAAGTGGACAGATATCTGGACGACGTGGTGGCCGCTGAAATTGCACAATTTCCAACGAATATGTTATAAAATCGAAAAATTAAAGTGTAATCGATCAAAAATTGTAATTTTCTGTAATTGACTGTAAAATGAAATACGAAAAAGTTATTAGTTTTGTGTGTTTCCTACAATTGAGTTTTGCAATTGACATCCAGATTGGCGGCAGAAATTCGAGAGGTAAGTGCGAATAATAATAATAATAATAATTGGAACTGGTGAAAAGAAGAAACAACCAATTATAATTAATGAGAAGTAGGTTAATAATAGCCGAAACCGCGATAGTATTACGGTTATCCTGGCGGATAGGCTCGTTTTTTCGGCTTGTCTCCATGTACGTACAGCGAAAGAATTTCAACTACATGACTCGAATTGTTGAATCAACGATTTCGATAATTATTCTTATTATTGTTGGGAATATAACGAAAATAAGCAAGACAACAATAAACGTAGATCCAGCCTAATAAACATTTTTGATCTTAATTCATGGCTTTAATTATGTTCATTTGCTTCGTTGCATTCTCATCTCTCACAAGACACGTAACTATTACCATTATTATTACTATATTATCATTATTAAAGCACGTATGTTGTTAACTAATTACAATAATTAGGGCTTGACTTTTACTCTATTTTTAGATGAATTTATTTAAGACAAAAAAAAACAAATTATAATTGCTCTCGTTAAAGTCGAAAGCGTTCAACATCTTTTCTCTATGTGTAACAGATTGGTTTGTTGATAGAAAATTTAAATCAATTTGGGTTGGCAGCAATTGCGGGACTTAATGAAAATTTACATGAGACGCTTATTTATTGGCAAATCTACATTAAGGGATCCAAGGAAATTGGATTTATCAACGAAATTTTATTTATAACATAGTAAAATGGTATGAAATACCCAACTAACCCCAGTTGGGAAATTCCCAACTGGGGTTATTTTCGGTATAAAACATTAGAATAAAACAAACGACTCGGCTAGTTCATAAATTATACACTTAATTTTGAAAGTTTCCACAACAACATTTAGCGAACGATTCGATTGAAAAATCGTTAAAAATATGAACAAAAAACAGTAATTTAATGGAATTACGTCCGAAATGGAATTCCCAGTTTTAAATTCTACAGGGTTCTACAGCGATTCGCGAAGCAATTTGCATATGGAATCGATAAATGGACAAAAAGGACCTGATAAAATCAAACGAGATCTCCCACATTTTATAAATAGTTCTTCTTCTTTTTGGTTCCTTTAAGCAGCATCGGCAGCTCAGGTCATCAGCTGAGTCACGGAAGTCATTAATCCCAGGGACACTTGAACCGGGCACAAAACTGCTATTAATAGACATATTTAATTTCGTTTTTGAGGTATGCATACCTCAAAAATGAAATTAGACGAAGAGAAGGGCGCTTATTCAATTTTTATATACCTATATATCCTAGCGAAGACTAGACAAGTATAACACTAGAATCAAATGTATTTAAAGAGATTTCAGAGTGAGTAAGACAAAAAAGATTGCCAGCCAGACTAGGAAAGCAGTATACTAATGTAAACATTTTATACTATAGTAGCTTTCAGGACTATCTGTTTCAAATATATTGGGCGTCAGTTCATCTGGGATGTCATACAATATACGGAGTTGTCTGAGAGATGGACATTCTAACAAGATATGAGACACATTTAGCTGCTGACCACAAAGTCGGCATGTGGGACGCTCTTCACCCAAACGCAGAGGGTGTATTTTTACTCATTCGCTGCGGAACAGGTACTCGGGAGGTGCCCATGTGTTAACTGAAGGCTTGACACGTCTCATATAGCTATTACTTTGTTCCCATTCTGTTTGCCATACAGCTTTTAGTTTTTTGCGCAACTGACGCTTAATATCAGAAGCCTTATATAGATTGACTTTTTGGAGGGCCTTCATATGGAACGTCTTCTAGTCCTGTATGACCCCAAAATTTCAGACAAAATATTGCTCACAATACCGAATGAAGTCCATAGAGCTTCTCCTAAATCTCTCTCGATTAATCGACAATCTTTCAAAACCATGTCGTGTACTTTTACTGTGATTTCTTGTGTTGATGCACTTTTTGGGCGACGTTCACGTGGATCATCTTCTCGCCTTGTAGGGCCACTTTTAAATCCCGAAACCCATCTGTCTACTATCTTAATTAAAGAAGAAGAGTCTTTATACACGTTTAAGAATCTTTCATGAATTTCTTTTGGTGCTACACTTTCTAAAAATAAAAATTTTGCTATTACTCGATATTCAGTTTTATCTATCGTCAAAAAGACACTGACACTTCAACTTTGAATACGTAAAAATCTACGAGTAAGTTCGCACATATTCAGCAAACAGTTTTACCATCTTCAGAAAAATTAAAGGCATCGAACAACCCAGTACAAGAAATCACTTCGTGGTTCGAGAGCAGCTTGTCGAGCCACCATGTCAGCTCTTTCATTACCCGTGATATTAACGTGGCTAGGGCACATCTTTGAGAGTCAATTGTAGTTTTAAAAACGTCACAGCACATCTGTACTAGTGGGTCGCCACTGAGTATGTTTTGGAGACTTAATATCACACTGAGCGAGTCTGTAACAATAACAAATAAACTCTTCTGTGGCATTTCACAGAATCGTAAAGCTTGCCGAATGGCTTACTGTTTCGCAGTAAATATAGACGTTTCGCTCGGCAAGGACCAACAGTGAGCTAAATTGTTGACAATGAAGGCACATCCAACACCTTCATTGGTTTTAGAGCCGTCGGCATAGATTACTCAGATCCTGCATATTCTTCAATAATGGTTAGAAAGATACCCTTTATCAAAGCTGGTGGGGAATCACACTTGGGGGAGACTCTAATGGCTTATTGGGTAATACACATGGTATTTGTTCACCTAGGGATCTTAACAACTTTGGGGCGCGTGCTGAAGGTGGCCTATTTATAGTAGGTCTATCAACAGAAACTTGCAGATTATTCTTAAAAAGAATTTGATAGTTTGGATGGTATGGTTGTGCCCCAATGCAACATAAATATGTTATAATTTGTTTACTACGCCGCATGTATTAAGGGGAAGGCTTGTTTCACAACAGAGCGCGTCAGTGGGAGAAGTGCGAAAAGCTCCTAAACATTGTCTAGTTGTAAGACCTGAATGGTGAATGCAGTCGAAAGTTTTTAGTAATGATCTTCTGGCTGACTATTGCATCATAATCTATTCGCGATAAGATCATTGTTTGTTAGATTTTATTTAAAATAGTTCTTACGATTTAAACAGAATGGGAACGGTAATTAGCCAGTTAAAACGCAAAGAAAAATTGCCTTGTTAATTAAATCTAATATCCCGTCGATTTATTTGTTGATAACGTGATCAATAGCCGTCTCAAGATAATTACTCTACACTCGATAGTTAGAGTGATAATTTCATCATTACTATTTCCGATAATAGTGTTGAACGTTTATCAAAATTACCGTTATTAAAATTGTAACAATTACAATTAACATTCAAACTAACAGTCTATTATCAATAATTTTCCGTGTTATTTGAACTCCAATGGAAAAAATTTATAGGATAAATAGAACCAGTTTCTTTTTGTTGTTATTATTGCAATAACGTTGCCGTTGGAAATGTATACGATAAAGCAACTGTAGAAACGGGTATTGCCATCGATCAGTAGGTATAATAATATTTTAAGGGCCCATTCGAACACTCTATTCGGCATGACAAATTGCGGGCATTATCGTTAAAGATAACAGCAGGTAGACGGTATAAAGTTGACCTGGTGGCATACATCGTCTACGGTCCGTCAACAATAGCCGTATTTCTATGACGTAAGTCACGTGTATGAACGTATGTAGATTGCCATGTGATCCGGCAACGCATTTACAATATTGGATGTTTATAAGCAATAAAAAATCACAATCAATTTGTGAAACTTTTATAATTTTTCATTGACGAAAAAAATTCGATTTAGTTTAGTGATGACGGATGATGCTTTGGATCCATTCAAGATGGGGATAGATTCGGACGTAGATATGCGGTGCATCATTGCAATAGCCTCTAACGATAGTACCATAAACAACGTAGTGCTTGTCTTCTTTGGCCACCACACCGTCACCTTGATCGTTCTGGAAATATTCAAATATTTGTGTGGTCTTGCAAAAGCTTGCGTACTCACCAAACAAATCGTACGATTGGCATGCACACTTTGTACACAACGAATATAACTCTCTGATGGAAACATTTTGTATAGAGTAATATTTTGGCATGCTATAGATTCCACATGATGCCGTTCCAATTTGACTGGATTGCTTTGTACTAAAAACAGATATTTTAAAGTTACACCGGGGAAATCTTATTAGAATCTTATTTACAAATCGTCATATTGCAAGTTTCATTCTTCAATGTTGGATAACCACTAATTACAGCCGTCAAATCTAGCGGTTCCGGATGTTTCGGGAGATTTATACTTTTCAGGTAGCCTTAGATACAAGTAAATCATTATTAAATAGTAATTCATTCTTAATTCAAATTATTATTAAATAGTAATCGATAGAATAACTCACGTGTGTATACGATTTTTGGTGTAACCTTCAACAGGGCTAAATTGTGCTCGAAACCAACGCCACGATTAAACTCGGGATGTAGATGAACACTAACCACTTCACGATCTTTATGTGCATAATTCAACGTTTCACTGCTCAGAAAAACGTCAATAAAACTCGGCGGTAATGGATGATCTAACAAGCTAAATTCATTCCTTTGTATTGTCGTTTTGCCGGGTTTAACGAGAATTTTTACCTAACACAAGTGGCACTGGTGAGAATGTAATTGCAGTTGATAATGATGCCACCACACTTTGTCTTCAAGCATTTGCCAACAATAATCTCGGCATGCCACGGGGAATGTAGCCGATCACTCAACAACTAATATCGTAATTAATAAACATGTTTGAACATCTGCGAAGTACTCACCTTTACCGAAGGTAGAGTCTGTGTAAGCGCCTCTAAGACGAAAATGCTCAAAAGTACTGCTAGTTTTGCGAACATGTTCGCTTCGAAGTTCGTGGTGTATTTGAAAATTTTTAGCCAAGTTTCGTATTTAAATGGGCCTATTTAAGCCAATCAAAATGCAACGATCTATTGTTCTGTTGGTAAAATCATCTATAAATTGATAAGAAACCAATTCGATATGCTCTTAAATTTTTTTTACATTGTTGAACTGTTTTAATTTCCGATTGTTTATAATTACAACAATTACTACTTAATTCATGGCTAAGTTGTTTTAATGCTTTGTTTCATTATGTCGCAATAGATCACTTGCGACAAGATATTTGTATCTGTGCTTTATGTTGGATGCGATCTTATTTTAGAATTAGAACGACGACAAGTCAAAAGCCGAATTCTGTAAATACGGGATTGTCGTTGTTGGGTAAAGCTTAAGTGATCCATAGTAATCCCTACAAATCCGGATAGAATTCATTAAATTGGAAATAGCGAGGTGGGATGAGTTCATTAATTCGGTGGGTATCAGTTTTCGTATTTGTTTACGCAAAACTGTTGAATCAAGTTAAGGCGATTTTGTAGTTAGTTTGACCAACAAATCTCATTTTCTACGAATCAAATTTATTGCTAAATAAATACTTTCTTATACAAAAACAAATAGAATTGTTATTAAAATCGCAGATGTGTCAAGTCACGTTTCAGGCCAAGACGGAACGGTCACGACTTTGTAGAAAATCCAGCACACAGGAAAGGGAAGTTGCGATTCGAAAAATTCACATTGCCTTTCTTTCCTGTATTAAATAATGATTGTTGCTGTTCAGAATCTATCGTCGTCAATCAAACAATTGCTGAAGTTCCAATTATTCATGATTGAACTCTCGTTTTCAATTCTGTTTGCTACAAAATGAAAACTGGCGATCGTTTGTTTATTGGAAAACAACGGAACAAACAAGTTGATTTGAAACAGTTATTTTCACTGTTGCGTCCTTTTCGGTAAATCATAATTGTGTTAAAAACATACTCCAACATTCATTTGTTGATATAACACGAAAAATATTCTAATTAATATCAAACAAAATTCTTGCGGGAATGTCCGAAAACTGATTACGTTTTTTATTACTTTTCCCATGCAGTTTGTAGTGAAATAGACCATAAAATACGTTCCCAAAGCCTCAAAACATTTGAGACAACAATTCACTTTGGCTTTTTATTTATTTATTTATTTATTTTTGTGTACGTTTGCATTGGAATTCCGTGGGATTTGAAGGTGAAATCAGAAATTCTTCCGTGATCTTGACCACACAGCAAGGACAATTTTTCTTCGTACACTTTTTGTGAAACTAATTTGAAACGATTGGACTTTCTCGAGTTTAATAAAACCGAGCCACCGTTGAAGATATTTCTATTTATTTGATTCAATATTTAACCAACTTGTCACACTTTTCCTGTGATCATCTTGCGATAGATACACGCAAAAACACGATAAAATCAGAAATAACATATGTGCGAGTACAAGAATCGGGTCATTCACTCCATCTTACATTGTTCTCAAATCCATTAAACAATTATCGTGTTTATGATTGAAATTTGGCCAAATTCCTACTCAGCTTGACATTATAATGCATGTATACATGACCATATTTTACGTTGTTATTATCTGTTTGACCTACAAATACCGGAAACCCTAGAAGATCGTCAAGAATGTTGGTGTGTGTTCAACTGATTTATAGAAAACTCAAATTTATGATACAGTGAACCAAATTCAACTTGACCCAATTAATCACAATTACGCTTATATCTTTATTGTTAATTGAAATTTCGAGTAGAAAACGATATAAAGTAATAAATCTTATTAACCCGATTTTATGTTCGTTTACAAAAACGGTTCAATTTACGTTTAATATTTCATTGCATTGGGAGCGCACTTCACAATCAAGAGAAAGTTCATGCTTGACTGTAAACAATTTTTTGTGTGATTTCTGTAAAAAATTGCGGTAATTGTGGTTGCTTTGATAAGAAAATTGGAATTTCTCTAAGTTAATTCGCTCTCTATGATTGTTGCAGAGTCTCGAAAATTGTTTGGTGGCTACCGGATAACGCCGCGATTTTGCAAGCCGACCCGTAAAACATCCGAAGACCTCCACGGACCGTACATCTGTATGTTCAACCATGAGTGTAGCCAGAGGAATGGTCAAGTCGTTGGTGCTTGTATGGACGGTTTTCTATTTGGTGCGTGTTGTCAATTGCCAACTGGCTCAACAGGCGAATTGATCGAGAGCGATATCCATCCAGTGACGAGTATAGATAACGATCTATCTCATTCAATTACATCAACCACAGAGAGTCTATCGACTGTCGACATAATGTCAAGTGGTGTATCCCAAATAGCACAAAGCTTATTGAATCCGGGTATATTGCCGACAGCACAAGACAATGCTGTGGTGCAAATCAATGAACGGCCACAATTCTCCATATCGAGTATTACACATTCCGGTCCAGAAACACAAATCTTGAACGCAACGGATAATAGTAATAACATCAGTGCGGACGAATTCGAACCGATAATGGAGGATCGTAAGACTACAGTTAAGATTGAGTATAGCACAGTGCCATATTCGGAAATTTCCATCTCGAATGGTCCTTCGATTTATACGACATCGTCGGGTTACAATCGACCTGTGTTCCGGCCGAAACCATCGCAGCCTTCTGATGCCGACAAGTACGTGCTGGTTCCGACACTAACAGTACCATCGAAGCCGAATAATAAGACACAAACAACTGATCAGCAACAACCGGTCGTGAATATCTATCAATTATTCAATGAGACTACTTCACGGAAACCACCATCAACATCTTATGTTTTCGGGACGACATCAACTCGTCGACCGATCGCAGAGACTAAATCGACTTCCAGACAACCGCCATCAACCTCATACGTTTTTAGTACAACGTTAAAGCCACGCCGAACTACTACAAGTGTAACAACAACGAAACGTAAAAGCAAACCAACGAAAAACTCAAATCGTAAACCGACAACACCAAATCAAAACTATTTCACAATAAGACCACATTCGACTCTAGCAAATTCACCGATTGCCTTTTCGACAAGACCACCGTCAACATCGTACGTTTACAGTACGACACCGACAAGACGGCCCCCATCCACCGTTGACACTCACGTCATCGGTCCTGGATTCTCGGTAACACCATCCACATACGCAACGTACTCGAGTCCAGCACCAACACTAATCGTTCTCGGACCAGTCGGTGAACCGGAACAATCCACTCAATCACCACCGAATTACGAATACTATCCAACAACACGTCCACAGTACTCGAATCGACCAACATCAAGTCCATCACGGAAACCAATCAATAGTGTTGTTGTCAACAATCATGTCACACAGAACATCTATAGTACAAGTGAACGTCCACCATTATCACCACAACCGACCGTTTTGATAACACCAAAGCCGAGTATATCGAGCTCGATGATGCCGAATATCGAATACAATACAGCCGCTGTGGAAGTTGAAACGTCCGGTGATGAACTAATCAATTTCCCACCGGTGAGAAATCCAAATTTGAACATGTCGAATCCTAGTTTGAACGATGATGATGACACAACGCCGACATTCGTTGAAGATGATGTACTCAATGAGAAAGTCGAATCGTTCGTTAATAAGATAATTCAAGGCTTACAGGAACCGTTCCAGGGCTTGAGAGATGTGGTCTACAATAAAAATAAAACATCAGCATCATTAATACAATCGACCACAAAGAAACCGGTGAAGAAGACTGGAACGACAACAAGACGGCCTGCGACAACACGACCGACAACAACACGACGCACAACAACACGACGTACAACAACACCAACAACACGGCGCACAACAACGACAACGAAACGGGTGAGAACAACACGACGGCCCACAACTACCACAACGACCACTGAATCGTTTATCGAGCATGATAATAACGATACTCTATCCGGTCCGGATCAGTACAGAAATGGTACGTATCGCGCTTATTAATCATAGTATTCTGTTTAGAGGCCGTATCTTTCCAATAAAGAGACGGTGACTTATAGTCGGACCACGATAAAGTGGCCCACCATAAAATAATAAAATTTAATGCCAAATTATGACAATAGGGCTTGTGGGTTACGGTGTTGATATTGAGATTTACCACTTCTCTAGCCAGAAGATTTATAATAGCAGGTAAAGAGATTTTCAAAATATGTGGACAAGGGTTTTTTTGCTTAAAAAACATGTACAGAAATTAAATTACAACCCTCTACCTACCTAGGTAGAGGGTTTCCCCATACCTTTCTCTTAAAGTAATTTCAATAAGTTTGCCCCTTGTTCAACGGTCAATTATTTAGTAGTCTCTTTGCTATTATAAATCTTCTGGCTGTAGAAGTTGTAAATGTCTCTATCAACACCGTGACCCACAAGTCCTATTGTCATAATTTGGCGTTAATTTCTTTTTATTTTATTGTAGGCCACTTTATCGTGGTCCTCCTATACAACAGAATGCTTCAAGTTTAAGCTTTAGAATCGCTTACTGTTTGCGAATAATTGTTTCGTTGTTGCTCACAGGTAAGCCACAAAGGAAACCCAGCAAGATAAAGCGTCGACATTAGTTTCGGATCAACATCTTGCAACTAATTGTGATAATTTTTCAAAAAAAAAAACACTATAAGGCTCTAGCTTGCCTATAATTTAGCTTTAATCCATATTTATTTGTTACTAATACGGTTATTGTTTATTTATTCTTGTTTTTCTGATGCCAGTTATTAATTTATTTAAAAAAATATATTGTTAGGTAATTTTGTTTTTTTTTTGCTTTATTTATTTTTATTTGTTTATCAATTGTTCCAATATGGGAGGATTTGTTGTTTTTTTTATTTTTGGATGATTTGCGTTAATAAAGAAATGTGTTGAATCGATAATGTTTTGCCTTTTACTCCACATTCTTTGGTAAAAATTATATTGATCTGAAGGAAAAAAAAAACGAACAAAATTACCAACAAAATTCACATTTGGCAATATTTTTTTTGAATTAAATTATTTTTTTAAAGCAGTTAGTTTATAGATAATAAATAGATATAATTTTTCCAGAATGTGGCGTAAGACCTTTATTGAAAACCGGACGAATTGTCGGCGGCAAACCGGCCACATATGGTGAATTCCCTTGGCAAGTATTAGTCAAAGAATCGACATGGTTAGGGCTATTTACAAAAAATAAATGTGGCGGTGTATTAATTAGTAATAAATACGTAATGACAGCGGCACATTGTCAGCCAGGATTTTTAGCATCATTGATTGCCGTGTTTGGTGAACTTGACATTAATGGTGATTTAGAAAGTCGCCGGCCAATTTCCAGGAATGTCAAACGTGTCATTGTACATCGGAAATACGATGCTGCTACGTTCGAAAATGATTTAGCTCTATTAGAATTGGACACACCGATACATTTTGATGCGCACATAAGTGAGTAGTAAACACATAATTTTCCCAATTTGAAACCAATATTCCGTCCACGTATCATTTAGACGTTCCTCCGAAAAATATATGCATTCGGCCTTATTAGCGCTCATTTCTAATCCCCAGTTCTCTCGTCACGTTTTGATTTCTCTCAAACGAACAAAACAATGTCACTTGGAAAAGTAAACTTCGTCCTCCTTAAGAATAACAATAAAGTCTCGTACGTCAAGTCGGCAAAAATCGATTTGATTTACCGTATTTTAACGTGCAAATTTCGTACAGTTTATCAACTTAATTATTGTAGACCGACTAATTGATTAGATTCCATTAACTGTAAGTTATTTTCGGCGATGATAGTCTTATCTAACCGTAAATTCTCAAAATGAAAGTTTCCTTTAGGAAGCCCTAATGAAACCCTTCCAACAACAATCTCCATTAGTGTAATAACCACATATTTCAACTAATAATCACACACACAAACTTTGGAAATTTCGATGAAACATCATCTGTTTTAAATTCCGTACACCGGCGAACGGTACATTCACATTACCTGTCTGAAAAAAGTAGGTAGACCATTAATTATGATTCATTGTAAATCGACTTTCTATTGATGAATTATTCTCGATTTTTTTTTTGGATGGTTAATTGACAATTTCGTCAACAGTTCCGATTTGTTTACCGAGAGATGGTGCCGACTTCACCGGCCGTATGGCCACGGTGACCGGTTGGGGACGTTTAAAGTACGGCGGCGGTGTACCGTCCGTACTACAAGAAGTCCAAGTACCGATCATGGAGAATCATGTGTGTCAAGACATGTTCCGCACAGCTGGACATTCGAAGGTTATCCTCGATTCGTTCTTGTGTGCCGGCTATGCGAACGGACAAAAGGATTCTTGTGAGGTGATAGGACAAAAGAAATTTCTGAAAATTCGATTTCTATTAACGCAATTCGATTATTTGCAGGGTGATTCCGGTGGGCCACTTGTACTGCAACGGCCTGACGGTCGATACGAATTGGCCGGTACTGTTTCGCATGGTATCAAATGTGCAGCCCCCTATCTACCCGGTGTTTATATGAGGACGGCGTTTTATAAAAAATGGATACAAGCAATTACCGGAATTGTGGACTAGACTTGAGGAGACGATTGTTTTGTTTTTAAAATTTACCGTGAGAATTAGTGCCCATGTGATGAACTTTACCTGACATTTTTAGTTTTAATTGTTGTTATTTATGTAATATTCTATTATTAATTTATTTAAATAATTTTAGATTATTATGTCAGATTTTTTAAATAAATCGCTCAGCTTTATTTTTTAATTGTTTATTGACATTAAAATCAATCTACGCCCACATTTCATCACTTTGATCAAAGACAATGTTGGGTTTGAAAAAAAAACGCTGCTAATCCCATTTATTTTCCAGTTAATTTCCCGTCTGTCTGGATATTAATGAATCCAAATCTATCCAACTCCATTACTTTACTGTTTCATTATTCTTTTTTTTTTGGTGTTGTGTTTGCGAAATATCAAAGACTGACAAAATAAAGTTCATAAAGACGGATAATTTACGAGCAATATTAATCATGATGATCCACACATACAACTGTAGCTTCCCCGAGTCCTAGGCAAAAGCCAATATGGCCACCTGCACATCCTCCCCGATCCTGGACGAATCCAGCCGACGACAGCACATAATATAACTGGAAACTCCGGTATAGATCCAGACGACTGCAGTGGTGTGTGCTGAATAAAACACTAGCCCTGGTTTTATTGTCTAGACAATTTGATTTAATAAAACATTAAAATAAATCGAATCTGGTGATTTACAACAGACAATTTACAACTTAATTTGAAGACGTAAAAGGTAAGATTCTATAAGAAAAATCAAACGTAATTCTGATTGGCGGTATTATGAATGAACGCAATTTTTCACGTGAAAAGATATAATTTACGTTTTTTTTTGGTTTTGTTTTGATGTTTGTATTAATTTCCCAAGCGCCTTTTTCTAGTAATTATTGTACGGAATAAATTTCTGGTCCGTAGGAACGGTTGTTTTTCCCCAATTTTGCATATATTTTTATTCCGCAATTCCCAATTCATTACTATTATTAATAGGTGGATACAAAATAGCAAAAGGTGTGGTCTTACAACCGAATTAACATTTTTACAATCGTCTCGTATTAATTGGGACTTGTTTCAGACTGAAAATGCGTACACTTATTTTGTTACTACTTGTCTGCGTGTTGAGTTACAAGACGGACGCTTGGGGTGGACTATTCAACAGATTCTCACCCGAAATGTTGGCCAATTTAGGCTACGGCGGTCACAGTGGTTTTATCCAAGTAAGTAATCAAATCTAGGCATTGCCGCTATGAACCTTCATGTTATCCAGCAACTTTTATCAATGTAGAGAAGCGAACAAAGCGACGGCGGAAAATGAGAACTGCGTCGTTTACAAAGCTATTTCACTTCTTGTTTCAATGAAATTACAGTTTTTTCGATATATTCGAACACAATTTCTGTAGTAATGTACACCCGGCGCATCCACCATTTCCGCTCCTCTATATGCGGCAATAACTACGAAACACCTTTTTATTTGTGAATTGAGACAGGAGGGTACTTTACGACACCACGGTAATCTCCTTTGAATGTGCAGGTATCCTGGTGTTTTATTAAAAAGCAACCGAAATTGGCCGTTACTCTTCTAGATCAATTCGCAGACACCGACGTATATTGACAGTAACGTAAGATAAACAGTTAATAAAATCGATGGATTTCTTTATTAATAAAACAAACACGCACCCTTATTCGTGTACTGGCGAAATAATACCGTTATTACCCTTAGCTTCTGTTGAATGAATATAAATTGCTTGTTGGCAACACAATACGACTTTTTTTCATTAAAGTCGAACGAGAATCTGCTTCAATTTTGTACCGATGATAATTTCCAATTTACGTCACGAATCAATCAACTAAATATAAACATGTTTCGATGCGGCTGATAAAATCGCCCTTTTTTTATGTGATTTTCCCTTGAAATTACATGTAAAAATTCAATTTGAACGATAATCTGATTGTAGCGGACCGGTGATGGTGATGAGGGGATTTTAGAAGAGTATGCGAGTGACAGTGATGACGAGCCGTGTTACGGGAAGCGTTGTACGGCAAACGAACACTGTTGTCCAGGATCCGTTTGTGTTGACGTTGATGGAGGTAAATCCCAAAACTACTTCAATTTATCTACCTGGATCTTCCCGTATTTATTACTTGTTTCTGTTTGTTTTGCAAAAAAAAAACAGTAGTTGGATCTTGTTTGTTCGCTTATGGTCGTCGTGTGGGTGAATTGTGCCGTCGCGACAGCGACTGCGAATCCGGTCTAGTATGTGCCGAAGCCGAACAGGGAGTCTCCCGTGTATGTCGACCACCGGTCCATCAGGACAAACAATACTCCGAACCGTGCAATATGTCGAGCGAATGCGATATTTCTCGAGGATTATGCTGTCAGTTGCAACGGCGCCACCGACAGGCACCACGAAAGGTCCGTTTTTTTGCCAGCTCTCCCAATTGATAAATGATTTGATTTAATTTTTAAATAGGTTTGTTCGTACTTCAAAGACCCGTTGGTTTGTATAGGACCGGTAGCTTCCGATCAGATCAAAAGTGCAGTCCAACATACAGCTGGCGAGAAACGTTTGACCGGTTTGGCAAGTTACAAAAGACCCATGCATTAAATATTACATCTTCAAATCCATCAAATTATCATCAATTAATTAGTTTGTTTGAATTCATGTGGTATTTGTCTTGGATCATTTCGGAGAAAATTAAATTTCGAGCCCTCCATTCAAATAAAAAATTATAAGAATCTGCCACATGACTTCAAGACAATTCCGATCAAAGTAAATCTCTATCTTTCAAGTTAAACCAATAAGAAACAGATCGATTGGCTGAGGTATTTATAGTATTAAGATGTTTTCAATTCAAACTTTATTAACAGAAATTAATAATTAAGAATCTGGCCTAGTTATAGTTTTAAAAAAAAAAGGAAATACCTTAAGAACATATCGTAGTTTGTAGATGTGTGTTTGTGCTTCTCATAGAACGCACAAAACTGAAAAGTATTTTGAAAAAAACAAATATTATATTTTACAGAGATGTGTATTTCAAATAAATATATAGGAATCATAGAGGAAATAAAAATGGAAGAAATGATGTTACCTTTAACCGTCTAACTGTGATGATTTTTCATAATTTGCGCTTGGAAACGTGCCAGGATTAATTAATACTTTGACAATTCCAAAAATAGTCCATTGATTTCCAATATTTTCCGTTTTATTATTCATATAAAACGTTAGGATTTGCACAACAATTAATCCTGAAATTGTTTCCTATTTATAACTGGTGTGAGCGCAAAATTCTCGATGGACACGAGGTTGATACATATCAAGATATACATATCATAATTATATTGATGTTATATTACTTTATTGTAAAACATAAGAGAATAATAATTATTAAATAAATGTCTACAGCAAATTTGTTGTTATGATTCCGTACACCCCCAGGGATGTTCGAAATGAGTTGATATAAATTTTATTTGATATTCATGGAATTGTACAAGCAGTGCACGTAATTTTCGAAATGGTTCCTAGACGCCCACGCATTCAATTTATTTACAAAATCACACTTATATATTTTATATATATACCAAAAACTGGCTTATCTCGTGCCAAATCGAATCATTTGGAATGATTTGCAAATGTTAAAATTTGCTCCCAATTATCGTTCAAAGATTACCCTATCTTATCATCACCACCAGATATTTGTCGATCGTTTCGCCAAAGTTCCCTGTGTATTTCTTTGTGCCGGTCACGGATAGAAATGAACGACAAAAATCCGCCCAATAAAAGCCGTTCGAAGAGCACCAGTGATGTTATCAATAAAGAAAATTCCAATCGAAAGACGATCGTACGAAAATCAACAATTGGACGTAATCCGTTTTCGATTTTAAAAGAGAATGCTGCCACACAAAATGGGGTCGTTGTAAATAAAGTTGAGCAACGCCCAAAACCGTTAAGAAAAATCAATTTAATCAAGCGATTGAACCACCGCTCCCGGCGAGCTCTATGTGGAAATTGTTTATATTACGACGAATACATTGAAGTTATTTTTGTCAAAAAAAATATCTTATTATATACTTCACTTTTTATATATTTTAGGATAATCTGAATATGCTGAAAGTGGAAGAAATTAAAGAACTGATCCGTTTGGATTTATTAAAAAATTGTACAACTTACAGAATTTTAATGGTTGATTGGTTAGTCCACCTACATGAAGAATGTGGCTTATTGGATACGACCTTATTTACAACTGTGAAAAATTTCGATCAAATCGTTACAATTTACCAATTACCAGAATCGAAATATGATTTAGCAGCAATTATAAGTTTTTGGATAACCGCTAAAGCTTGTGAACAAAGTGTTTTGGTAAGATTTACTATAATCAATGAAAATTTGCTATATTTATATAAAAAAATTTCAGTCATCGGTTATGAAGAAAATATGTAAAGATCGTTGCTCATTTACTGAAATCGTTGTTGCTGAAAGATCAGTGTTGCAGCGTCTTAAATTCAAATTAATTCAAGTTGAGCCATGCACGATCTTGTATTACTATTTAAAACAACAGAATCTACAAAATAACAAAGTATACCAGAATATATACAGAAGAGTGAGCCAAAATAACTAACCTATCGAATTTATGGTCTCAAAAGGGCCCATACATATATGTTATGTTGACAAAAAAATTCTTCTATTGGGAAAAATTTTTAGCTTAATTTTCCATATAAATAACACGCAAAAAAATGGTTGTCTATTAAAAATGTTATAACTTTTGAACCGTTTACGATAAAAATGTTATCCAGACACATTCTTATAGGGCATTAAATTCTCTAAAAATTCCTTTAGATTAGATTTTTTTAACTCAAAAATTCGTATACTTACGGGCTATGAAAGTTGATAAAAAACAGATATGTTTAGTTTAAAGCTATTTTGGAAATTTTCATCAAAAATGCTATAACTTTTGAACCGTTTGAGATTAAGATTTTATCCATGCATATTCTTATAGGGCATTAAATTCTGTAAACAAAAACTTTAAAGTTGGTTCTTTTAACTCAAAAATTCATATATTTACGGGCTATGAAAGTTGATGAAAAATGGATATGTTTTTTTTCAACTTTCATAAGTTGATAAGTATATAAATTTTTGTGTTAAAAAATCAACTTCAAAACATCTTTTTTAGAGAATTTAATGCTCTATAAGCATATGCCTAGATACAATTTTTATCGCAAACGGTTCAAAAGTTATAGCATTTTTAATGGACAAAATTTCTTTTACTTGTTATTTAAATGGGAAATTTCAAATGGTCACTGACACCTTTTAAAATTGACCTAAAAATTTTTCGCAATAGGAGAATTTTTTTCTCAACATATAGGCCCTTTTGAGATCATAAATTCTATAGGTTAGTAATTTTGGCTCGTCCTAATATACAGCTGAGGTATTTGTTCTAAGCGCTTAGCGAAAATATCAGCAACAAACATGGCTTAGTAATTGTTTCAATCTGTGAAACTCATATAAAACATGGCGCTGATATTTTCTAATGCTTGTTTAGACTAGACGCCACAGCTGTATGTATTTGTGATTTCTTGCAATTGATTTTATTTCTAGTTAGTCGCTGATTGTTCTTTATTTTGTCTACACTGTGCGTTAGTGTTTCGTGAATATTCAGCCACTAAAATGACACTCTTAGCTGCTCAAGCTCTTTATCTCACTCTATTGAAGCTCAACATTGATACAGAATCGTTTCAAAATTATGTTTATGGTAATTTAATCGATAACAGATCAATCAAATTCCATCAAATGGTAAATGAATTAGGTGCGAAAATTAGGGATATTTTAGATGTTAAATCGACTTGTAAACATATTATTCAAAAATTCTCAAAAACTGAAGGTATTGTAGAAAAATTTATGAAGGCTTGAACTTATATTTTTTTAAATTTTTTATACATAACTTTTTATTACGTTTTAACTAGAAGTTTACTAAATAAAATTGAACGAAATTCATATTGTTGATCTCTTACCATATTTCATCCATAGACAGTGGCGGTCATAAGGGTGTGTTTTATTCTACCTCTGTCTATCTTTATACTGGCTGCTTTCGTTGGATTCACAAAGATGGTGAGATACGACGAGATAAAATGAACTTACTTATGAACTACTTCGAATACGTGAATTCGCTAATCCCAAATCAGATTTAACTCCGATGTGTAATGATAAAAGCACCATTAATACTAAAAAGATAAACAAATTACAAAAAGAAAATGTAGATATATTTTTTGGAGGCCCTAAAAAGCAAGGGATTTAATAGGGGCCCGGATACATTGCCCCTGTGTGACTTGCCCTGCCTATTATCAATAATTAACAAGCTTCTGTTCAAGAAAGCTTAGAAATCGAATAACAAATGATTGTCATTCGGATCTACTAGAGTTCTTTACTTTTTTTTTAACCTACATTGCACGCCGAACCTGTATATTTGATTTTAGTAAGTTTTCGTCTTCGTGCTGTTGGTCAAATTGATTGTCAACATGAAAGAGCGCAGACATGTTGATTATTCCGTCTCGATTATTCCAACCACGGAGTATAGATATATATCTCTATCTATACCATAGATAAGTATAGATCGGACACTCCATGATAAATTTTCCGCCATTTTGTTTTAACCGGTGCTGGGATGGCGCTAGAGAAGGTTACGATTACAGAGCTCTGTACGTCATATATGAAAGGTTTGCGTCCCTGCAAAAAGGCGGTAAATTTAAAATATATTTTCAATGTTTTTTTTTATAATTTATTTTGATGTTAAAAGAAAAGAACAAAAAACGTTGAATTCGATTTATTAAAAAAGAAAACAAGATATACATAATTCAAATATATAATTTAAAAATTATTTGTCAACAGTATCTGTTTTCAAATAAATAGAAATTGCATTACTAAACTGTTTTCTCCAATAAGATACAGCGTAGAACTCGTACTGTTGACAAATAAAATTCACAATCGAAGTTGTTTCAAGTATAAAATAAGTTTGGCCCAATAACATGATGTACCTTCATTAATTTAATGTTCCAACTTTGAATTTTTTCCTTAGAAATCGAATTTTTCAAAATAGTTCTAACATTTTTGTGTACATTTTGAATTAGAAACACTCGACCAGGAATGTGCCATCTGTTCTTTTGTATGAAGGAGCTTTCCTTATAGGAGATAACCAGCAAAACCATTGAAAATGTGCCACAAACTAATAAAATTTGGAAAACGTTCAAATGGAGGATCATTTGAATTGCAAATCATACTTCCCTTAAAAATGAAAACAAATTTATAAATTGCATTATAACTAAATTTAAAACTCAACTTACTTAATAAACTCTTAAAAACTCTAGGCTTTCAATTGACAATTTTTAATGAACTAAATAAACAATTAACAAGAATATATGAAGACCAAAAATACTGATTACAACGACTTTGATAAATAACTATTTTTTATATTTGTTATCAAGGCAACCAAAACACAGCATAGACAATTTGCGTAAACGACATCTCTTGACCGGATAATAGACGAATTAGTTTATGTCCAGGATAATTTGCGATAGCTGCGCTACCTACGAGCGGTTAAGAGTTAGGCATTATCCCTTCCATATCAGAGTCCCCCCCCTGATCTATACTCCGTGATTCCAACTAAAATTCAATGTAGTGATATCTTCTATTTCTGTCTGATGATTCGATCAATCGAATAGTGATAGACTGCGAAGATACAATAGTTGAAATGAGTAAACCGAACTATCTCGAAAGCTTCATTTTTGAATTATTGCCAAAAGGGGACGTGTTCATTGATTCAATCTCAATGCCATTTGACGGTTTTTTCTGTAGAAATTTCACAATCAAATTAACAAACAAAATAAAACAAGAGATTAATATTTTAAATAAAGACAAAAATTAAATAATTTCAATAATGTCAAAATCTAGGGACTTTTAGGGCATTATGTTGTATAACCTTTCATATTAGCTGTCAAAATTTTATACTCAAAAATTGAGTTTATTATCGTCTGGTAATATTCAAAAATCGTTTTTTTTTATTCGAGTGCCTACTCGAGTACCGAAACAGCAAAAGCTCGTTTTTAAATCCGTTCTAGTCATGTGATCAAGTTGTTCGAGCAGCAGTTTATCGTAAAAAAAACATTAAAAATGAGATTGAGACGTGCAGTAGCCCTTATGGGTTCTGCTATATTAATACTCTTAATATTGATGATATATTCAGCAAAAGATCTCACCGATTTGACGGATTTATCGTGGAAACCTGTAATTAATGATGATCAACATCATAATGACGTTGATGAGATCAAACAACAGATGAAACATATTTTGGAGCCGAGTTCGAGTACGCATTCATTAAACAAAATTACCAAGAATAATTCTGTTGTAGTAAAACCGGAAAAGACGAAATTAACAATAACAGAAATCTTGTATGAATCGCAATGTCCATTTCAAATCAATTTCAATCCACATACAGATATACAAATGTTGGATGTATATAAACGTTTGAAATTCGATAATCCCGATGGTGGTGTATGGAAACAGGGTTGGAAGATTGAAATCAACGAAAACGATTGGAATCGTTACAATAAATTAAAAGTATTCGTTGTACCGCATTCCCATAATGATCCTGGTTGGATTAAAACAATTGAAGAATATTATCTAACCCAAACTAAACACATATTGAATAATATGTTGAATAAATTACCAGAAGATCAACGTCGCAAATTCATATGGGCTGAAATTTCGTATTTTTCAATGTGGTGGGATGATTTGAATGAAGACGAAAAGGAAACAGTGAAACGTTTATTGCGTAATAATCAATTAGAAATTGTTACTGGTGGATGGGTGATGAATGATGAAGCTAATTCGCATTGGATATCGAATGTGCAACAATTAACTGAGGGCCATCAATGGTTACAATTGAATTTAAATTATACACCGCAAAGTAGTTGGTCGATTGATCCATTTGGGATGTCATTTAATCAACCGTATCTGTTGAAATTGATGCATCTGAAGAATTCGTTAATACAACGTGTACATTATTCAATTAAGAAGGAATTTGCCAGTAAACAACAGTTGGAGTTTAGGTGGCGGCAATTATGGGGTAAATAATAATAATAACAACAACGAGATTGTTGTATTCATTTTTCTAGATTAAAGTAATGTTGTTGCAATCTTACACGGTTGCATGCGTGTTAGATTTTAGGCAACCAATGTTGCAGCAACCTCGAAAATAATATTCAATGTTGCTGCAATGTTATGTGTTGTTAGGGCATTAACAATAAAATTATTCAAGAATAGAAAGAATTGAAATTGGGGTAGAAATAACAGGTGGTCTACTTTTAATGGACCGACTTTATTGCTACCAATTGTAAGAAGATACTCTACAACTCTTACCAAATGTACACTGTGTTCAAAACGACATTTCGTGGCATCTGGTGAGAATTGTATATTGTCTTTTAACAATTAATAGCGCTGTAGTAAATTATGTCTTATGTTATACGTATTGGACAATTAATAGATATCAGAACGATTGCATTAATAATCAAATAATAATCGTTTACTTAACGACGGGCCATGCGATGTCGTTATGAAAAATAATAGCCCGCTGTTAAGGCCCGTTGCTGTGATAAACAACCCTTTTTGCAGTCATTAAAAATGTGGTCATAACCCCAATTTTTCAGATGTCAAAGAAATATTTAAAAAAACACCAAAATTAAAGTTAAATTGCTTCTCTTACTTATGGCATAAACTCATGAATACACCACGGGCGTTATGGGCATAACGCCTTTGATACATTAGTTACTATAATGGCTTTTAGGCCATTCTATATAACTTAAAGACAACCACACTTGGGATTCAATCAGAACATTATTTGTTTTGCGTGCACAATTCTTATCACTTGTAACAGTTTTCTGTTTCTACGTTTCTATTACCATTATTGCAAATAAATCCAAGATTTCGGTGATCGGTCTATAATACTACACAACAATCAAATGTTTCCATTAAAAGTTCAAAAACCATTTAAAAAGACCTCTTACACCCTGAAGAATTAAGTCACGTCGTATATGATTAAATAGTAAAAGCATTGACTTTTCTACAACTTATTCAAGAGATTAAAGTTAAAACCAATAGATTCGAGCGCTTAAGAAAATTTTCGATCACTATCTAACGTAGGTGCTGAAGTGCGTGGGGGACGGGAGTATCCTCTCCATATATCGACACAACAAACGTTGACTATGCAAGTGTCCCTACCGCTACTGAACACATGATAAATCTCAAAAGTCCCAGTAGTATCTGGTCTAAGTTTAGACATTCTTACAAATCAACACAATCATACACAAACGTCCAACTACCTAGACACTTTTTTACAGGGATTGTGATAGGTTCTCTTGTACATATACCAACTGTTTTTGCCAATTGTGTGTTATATATCCGGTATATTTCAAAAATGTTTTACCTGGATATAATCAGATATATTTTGCACCAGAGAGGTAGTTTTTTCAGTCCCAGACTTCAACTTAGCTAAGGGAAATATTATAAAATCGATGCTTTGCAGAAGGTTCTTTTTGTACAGGCATGCTTAACTAACATCAATCAGCAAAAAAAAATGAAAGTGCGTGGAACGCCGCGCGTTAAAAGTGAAACTTCTTAGATTAAAGATGAAGTTCATTTTCTTTTATTGGTTTATTTTCTTTCTGTCGATGCCTGAAGGCTCGATTTTTTTCTGCATTTCTTTACTTTACACTTTAGACCCTACTGTTTATTTTACACAGCTGGCGGAACTGACAAAGAGAGTAAAAGCGACGCTATGGCTACGTCCCCGCTCTTTCCTCTCAGCTATTTGTTAGAGAGGAAGGATTTCCCCTAACGGGGTCTCGCATTTTCGTTACGCTTCCTAACACATTTACTACCCTACTACGCCTAAAGAAGTTTCACTTCAAAAAGGCAGTCATAAAACATCATTTTGAATATTTTTATGAAATGCTTTTATACAGAAAAAATACATCAGACAAGAGGCGAAAAAAGAATGGTAACACATTTTCAGAACAAATAGCAATAGACTGGCAACACCGGAAGGAGATGCAAAACCGCCTCGATAAAACGACTGAAGAAATAGCGTCTTCTCGTAAAGGGACCAGTAAAAACACAAACCAGAAAATAAAGAAGTCTTTGCTTGTCAATTGTTTGAAATGATACTACTTTACTTCATCTCATCACTTGATAAAAATAGAATTTATCTTAAAACAAAAGTATTATTAAATGAGTCTCTGAGTCTCAAAACAGTTCTTCACGCTTTTTAAATTAATTATTTTGGATCTTAAATAAGTTATACCTCGCCAGGATAAGTTGATTTTATAGCTTCTGGTACGAATTACTTGAAATTTTATAGGCAGATTTTTACCCTAATTAGATACTTTGTTTGCCTTTTTAGTTGTGTTTATTAAATAAACAACCAATCGCTTGGCTATTTTATAAATATAAATATAATTTAGTTTCTTATAACAGTACAACTTTTACAAATTTTACAGATAGTAATGGTAAAACGGAGCTATTCACCCATATGATGCCATTCTATTCGTACGATATACCGCACACCTGTGGTCCAGATCCGAAGATTTGTTGTCAATTTGATTTCAAACGTTTACCAGGTCACGGTCTACATTGTCCATGGAAGATAGCACCACAAGAAATTACCGAGAAAAATATTAATCAACGTGCTGAATTATTATTGGATCAATATCGTAAAAAATCGAAATTATTTAAAACGAATGTACTATTGATACCATTAGGTGATGATTTCCGTTACGATCATCCAACTGAATGGGATGTACAATTCAATAATTATCAGAAATTATTCGATTATATGAATGGGAATTTAAATTTAAATGTTCATATACAATTTGGTACATTGACTGATTATTTTAATGCATTACATAAAGAGAAAGATTTAAATGAATTCCCAACATTATCGGGTGATTTCTTTACGTATGCTGATCGTGACGATCATTATTGGAGTGGTTATTATACATCACGACCATTTTTCAAACGTATGGATCGTATTCTTCTATCGTATCTACGGTAAAATTCATTATTAATTAATCCATAATTGTTTGTGTGTAATAATTAAATTTTTTTTAGAGCTGCTGAAACGATTCTAGCATTAGCTCAACTCAGTGGTAAATCAGCATCGGCATGGATTACAGATCGTGAAGTTGGTTTAGAGAAACGTTTATCAGATGCTAGAAAATCATTAGCATTGTTCCAACATCATGATGGTATTACAGGGACGGCTAAAGATCATGTTGTTAAAGATTATGGCAAAAAGTATAATTATTTTTTTATGATTTTCTTTTACTTTATGAATTATCGTTGTTTATAGAATGTTAACAGCTATTGTTAATTGTCAGCATGTTATTCAACATTCAGCTCATATTCTATTGGATGGGGAGAATGCTGAGAATCCGGATAGAAATGCTAATTTTTATAATATTGATGATGTACGACATTCGTACGATGCAATTGGTGAACGTTATCAAATCACTATTGGACCTGAATTGAAAACGAAACGTATTGCTATTTATAATCAATTAACATTTAATAGAGCTGAAATTGTAACTTTCTTTGTTTCGACGCCGTTTGTTGAGGTACGTTGTTAGCGTTTCAAACCAAAATCGTTGAATCTATTATTTACGGAGTCTCTTCGGAAAATAACATGAACTGGGTGAAACTTGTCTTGTCCACATTGATACTAGACAATTTATTGCATTTTCATTGTATTCTGCGTCTCCAGACTTGGGAAAATGCTTTGATAGGGCCTTGACTTGTCATCTTAATGACACCTCAAATACGATTTTTGACGTGCTTGCGTCGTTTTTGGCGCCTTTCACGTTATTTAATGAACCTAGTTGAATAAAATCCGTAAATTATAAAACCAGAGATGGATTCAAAAATTCGTTATTACAGGCCAGTGTTTCTCAGCTTTTTTCATTATGCTTAAGCGATTCATTTAGACATCCAAAAATTCATGATGACGCACTTTTTTAAACGAATTTTCCACTTTATTGTGTTCTAGATATCCAGTCTCATGTGTTTTGGATGATCACGTTCTACGAGCGAGATTTCAGACTAAAAAAGAAGGAAAAGAAAGTAACTTCCTATAGGTTTTGCATTTCAAATTCAGTTTTTTGCAAATCAAATCTTTGTACTGTGTATAGTCTAAAATTCATATCAATGAGCGTGTGTATTTACTTTTCTCTGGTCTCTATTTGAACTTCTACAAAAAAAATTTAAAATTACATATTTTAGAAGTGATTAACAAAAGGCATAATCTTTTGCCATTTTTTTTATAACTTTTTTGCAATAAAATAATACTTTAAATTGTGATATTACTCCGAAATTAGGTTCACATAGAGCGCAAATGTATAAATAAACTGCCTATCAATTTTCAAAGTAATTAGTGATGAACTTTTTGAACCAGAGTGTACACAAGTTAAAAAAAAATGCTTGAAAACAAGTAATTCAAGGCAGGGCTAAATGTATTTTGTATTTGAACTATTTATTTGCTGTTCAGTTGCCAATTTCAGCAATAAATAGTAATCCTTCATCTTTGTAATGTTCGTTTTGACATTTTGACTATTTTTCGAGTTCCTAAATGAGTGGCACAATGACAGCTTTATCTTACGTATTCCGGCACTTCAAAACAAATTGCAATTTTTACTTACAACTTTGCAAATATACTTTTGAATATTTTTTCTAACAATCTTTGAAACGAAAGCGATTTTAAATTGCAAGCAATTTTATCAATGCAATTGTAGGTTTTAGATATGAAAGGCAACCGCATCAAATGCCAGATCTCGCCGATCTTCGAATACGGCTCAACAATGTCCCAAACCAAATACCAATTGTCTTTCATTGCAAACATTCCTGCCTTAGGTTTAATTAGTTTTATAATAAATGCTTTATATGAACATGAATCACCAAGGTAAGTTTCAATAAATGATTTTAAACATTTATTAAAAAAAAAAAATTTGTAATTGTAGTGAAACAGTTCGTGCCTCTGTGAAAATCTATAATCAATACGGTGATGTTTTAGCACCGAATGGTTTCAATGAAATCACAGTATCACCAAGTTCTAGAGAATTCACATTACGTAATCATCGTATAATTGCATCATTCAATCAATTGGGTTTATTAAAAGCAATCAAAACAAATGGTAATACAATACCGGTACATTTGGATTTTATCAAATATGGTGTACGGCATACAGTTGAACGTAGTGGTGCCTACTTATTTCTACCAGATGGTGATGCGATACCAATCCAAATCGAAAATACAATTGTTAATGTTATAATCGGTCCAATATTATCATCAGTTATTGTACAATTACCATATATACATCATACGGTAACATTATATAATTCAATAAATGGTCCAGATAGTTTAGGTTTAGAAATACAGAATGTTGTTGATATTGCACAAACATCAAATTTCGAAATAGCAATGAGATTCTCAACGAATATCAAGAATTTGGATGAATTCTTTACGGATATTAATGGTTTTGAGATTGTGCGTAGGAAACGCTTCAAAAAACTACCATTACAAGCCAATTATTATCCAATACCAACTGTTGCTTATATTGAAGATAAAACAACAAGATTATCGATAATGACCGGCAGTCCATTAGGTGGTAGTTCACTAAAACCCGGCCAATTGGAGATTATGTTAGATCGTCGTTTAAATCAAGACGATAATCTCGGATTAGGTCAAGGTGTTCAAGATAATCGTCCAACAAAGCACGTTTTCCGTTTACTATTAGAACAAAAGAGCCATCAATGCGAAACAACAAATGAGAATCATCCATCCGGTTTCTTAACATTATCAACACATCTGGCTGGTCAATCACTTCTAAATCCAATGGTACGTTTGTTACGGATTGATGATAATGATTTGATATCGAAACCGGATTATATTAGTGTTTCTAACGGATTTGGTGTGGATTTTTCAATGCCTATTGTAAGATCGGCAGTTTCAATCAAAAATCTTGATTATATAGGATTTATCCTGCATCGTCACTATATTGATCTTTGTTATAATGATAAGACACTGTTAGATCAATTCGAATTGAGTTCAGGTAGTGTGAATATTAGTGGATTATTACCAAGTGTGATTCATAATAAATTGCATAAAGCTTCATTGTCATTCCTATACATGGAGGATGAAGTCAAGATTAATAGTGATATATTAATGTGCCCTATGGAGATTCAAGCGTTTGTATTACAGAGGTGAAACTCTCCATAACTATCAAACTTAATGCACAAGGATTATATCAGAGGCCTTGTCGTTTTTTTTAAATATTTAACATAGAAATTCAGGAACTTAATTTATCTTATATGTGTCAGTGTGTATGTTTTATTGTGCAATTTTCAATGAGATTATCAAGTACCTTGTTTTGTTGTAAATAATTTTCATGTCTTATCATTCCATTTTAATATTTTAGGTCTAGTTGATCGACGGGCTTTCAGTGATTGTTCTTGTCTCCTAGTAGGATAAATGTACTTTGACATATCTAATAAATTATTTAAAGCTTATCACGATTTTTATGACCTTCTGCTAAAATATTCAAACTTTGAATGTAGCCCAATTCACTCCTGTTTATCTAGAAATTGAATGTTGTCAGCTGAAAATACAAGGTCTGGGACGATTCAATAGTTTTAAGAGTATGCAAAACAAAGCATTAACTTTTTTTTTGTGCTGGGAGGGGCCCTACATGAGAGCCGCATACTGAGGCCTTCTGACCCATTGTATACACCTCCAATTTCCGGAGCCTTTACCGCAGCTGTTCTGTTCCTCTAATGAAGCTCAGTAGCCTGTCGTGTTCAGCTTTCCGAATGTCTCTGAGGCCAGCCAATGCTTGACACTCACGGAGTACATGGCGAGGAGTCGACTCCTCTTCTAAGCACGCCCTACACATCTCGTCATCACTTATGACGAGCGTGTGTAGGTGTTGATTCATGGGACAGTGTCCAGTGAGCAGTCCCACAATTATTCTGAGATCTTTTCTGCCAAGTTTCAGTAAATCTTTACTGCGCCCTTCGATGAAGATCCTATACTGACGCAGTCCTTTGTGTTCTATCCATTCCTTCAAGTGGAATGTAGAGGTCCATTTCTCCAGAGCGCTTTTCTGACGAGTTTTGAGGATGGGAAGAGCCGGCTCCAGCCCAAAGAAACCCATGTCTGAGCCCCTCGAGGCCAAAGCATTGTCCCTCTCGTTACCCCCCATGTCAGAATGTCCTGGGACCCAGCATAGCAGAACATCTTTGTTGTATGCAGTCAGTTGTTCTAATAAAGTGTGACACTCCCAGACAAGCTACGATTCGAGTCTCCACGCGTGGAGAGCTCTTAAAATTTTATTTTATATTATTAACTACTCCACAAAATGTGTGTTTTTATTGGAACTGAAATTGTTCAAATTGTCGAGCATCGAGAGTTGTAGGCGAAGGGGAGAGGCCAGTACAGTAGCCATGTCGGATCAGGGTGGAATAGTGGCCACTTATAAAGCAAAATGAACTTTGCTTTAGTCGGTGCTTGCTTCTGTCTAAATAGAGCATATGAATAAGCTCGTAAATTAAAGACTTTGCTGACCAGTGTTTCTTTTTCGAAAACGTGGCAGAAAAAGTACCTAGTACTAAAGGAGAGTACTAGGTACTTTTTCTGCTAAATCCACGGCTGAATTTTTAAAGTTCCGCACTCTATAACCAGCCTGCAAATTCTCTCCTCCAAGATGCTCAAAATAGGTCTTCGCGTAGCTTATTGTTTAAAACAGATTTTGGCAATAAATAGTTACGAACATAAAAAAACACTTATTTGGCACGTGGCACACCGTTTAAGCTTGTATTACGTGGGATTAACTTTTATTTATGCAAAAGAAAAATAACGAAAAATTCTGATTATACACAGTTAAAGACAGCACCAGGTAGCTGCAAAGATTCTTTGCAAGACTTATTATTTTAATCTACATTCCTGCGTTTTCGTGAGAATAAGTAAAAAAGAATACTTTCAACGTATTATTTATTGTATATTTTGCAGCTATAAAAGTCATTACAAAGCGTTATACTTCATCTTCCTCCTGAAAACCAACACTTTAGTAATAATTCTACACTATTTAAATGAACTGAAAGATTACAATTGCCTCTAGAAGTTGGTTCGAATTATTGAATTCTTCTTCTTCGTTATGTAGCCGTTCTTTGTATTCACGATTAAAGAAATTGCACTAGAACAAATCATAGTTTTTGCATTCCAAATTTACTATTTTACAAATCAAATTCGCCCAACTCGACGATTGATTTGCAAAAATTTGAAGTTGGCAATACAAAATTATCTTTGTTTTTTTGTACTTTTCAAAGCCTGCAGTTCTGGATAGAAAACTCTAAAATTAGCGTTCCTCAATCGTTTTCGAATTGCAACCCGTCAAATTTGCAAATATATCCGAAACAGTAGCCAAAAAAAAAGTGACGACTGACAAAGCGATCGCGCAGTATGAAAAGAATTTTTGTACAAAACAAAATCAGAATATACCGGGTGTTTCTTCTGACTGAATGTTTTTTCCTCCTCTAAGGATAACGTCACTTAGCAAAGTGTTACATTGGGACCTAATTCTTGTACATAGGGAAAAACAGTTATTAAGAGCAATCTACATATCTGCAGCTTGATCGTATTCTGCATCGTTTGGTGATCTAATTAAATAAAAAAATAAAGAGCAAATAAAAATACGAGTAGATTGTGTTGCAAAAAACAAACAACTCAAGAAAAAACGGAAACTGTTCAATAAAAAAGCCTCAAAAAACTTCACTTTTACTGTTCGTTTGTCTGAATTGAAAATTGTTAATGGTTTGCAATTCCACAAGAACGAATTAATCGCCACTTGCTTAGAAATAAACACGCCTTTTAGCAGTAAAGCATAGTCTGGTAATAACTTCTTTTTTGAAATTTTGTCAACTCTACTGCGCATTTTGATCGTTTACTCTGCTTCAATTCATTGCTTCAAACAATGTTCATTTTCAATGTTGAAAGTTGGAGCAGATATCGATATCGGCCCAGAATTGCATCGTTTAGATTAAAATTGCATACCTTATAAAGTACGTAAATTAAAATTGATAACAGAGCTATTCCTGCCACACATGACGCAATATAAACCCATAAAGGTATTGACGTCACTGATAGACCGTAGATAAATGTAATTGCCGGCTGTTGAAGTCTACAAAAATATTAAAATAGAAGAGAATTTTTAAACGACACATTAATTTGATTACTAACGTTTTTGTTCCATTAGTGATAAGAGCAATTGTTAATATAGCAATTGTATCTTTTACATCCAAGAGCGTTGAGAATTTCTTGGATAACAGATCTAAATCCACCGTAAATTCCACATTAAACAAAATCGTTTCACTTGATTTCTTTAAATAACCACCATAACAATAAACCACTGTACAATTGTCTGCATTCTTCAAACAACTAATTGGCAAAAGTGTTGCACTTTCATTTCGTACAGTATCTTCAAGTAGCTCGTCGGTTTGATTGATTAAGACGCAATTAACGATCTCTTGATCGAATAAACCCTGAAATCTTCAAAATCAACACAACTGTATATTCTACAAAGTGACTGTCTTAAATATGGTCAATGATGTAGCGTCACGGATCATCTTTAAGCTAGACACCCTTTATAAAAATCACGATACTTCAGCACGATTAATTTGGATAATCTCTCGTTTTTTGATCCGCAATCTTGGCACAAAGATTATCAAACTGCTATTCAATGGACTTGGACCCGAATTGCCCATATGGAACTGTTGGGTAAAGTTGAATTGGTGCGTTAAATGTCGTTCGTTATCAAGATAAGTCACACCTTCTGGCACGGATTTCGTGAACAAATACGGACTATTTATTGAAACTATCGGAATTTCGATTGTTTTATTATTATTAGTTGGATCCGTATCATTACCAAGGCTTGTTATTGATAAAGCCACTTTTATAAATTTGATATCTGGTTGAATATTGCTCACGTCAATCCTGAATGTTTTCTGAAACCACAAACGATCGTAAAGAGTGTGGAAATTTTTTGTCACAAATACCTCTCGACTTCCAATTGGTAAATGATCGGTCAGAAGACACATATAACTGTTATCGACAAAATTGCATTCTCTTAAATTTATCAAATTGACATAGAATGGTAAAACTAAGGTCAGCTTGACTTGAAAAGCCGGTTCCCCTTCATTGTTCACTATAACTTTGATTTCTAACTCATTTTCAGCACCCAGAATCAAATATTGCCTGAAATGGAATTTATTAGCAATCATCATCAATAGTTGCAAGTTTTGATGTAGCAAAAGATCAAAGACTTGCTGAAAAATTCATTGAATTTATTACGGTGCTGAAACGTTGATGGACAAATCGTTACGACAAATATTATCATCACCACAACCTGGAGAGAACGGTATTTCCAATGTTTTATTTTCACTAACATTATCTACATTTATAAAATGAATACTGGCTTCGATTCTTACCGGATCAGCATTTATATAGGTATTCTGAAAAGTAGATATTTTCTGAAATGATACCAAATCACAACGAATTCTCGATTTCGAGATGTTCACAATTATAGTGTGTGTCATGTAAGTCACTTTGAAAGTTTATGGACATTTGTGAGAGAGCTGCCACTCGCAGAGATTTATCATGATATGCACTATAATTAGACAGTGTAGTATCCAGAGGCTGGTCACGGGCACAAAATAAGTTCTCGTAGGCGCAAAATTCAAATCTTGCCCCGGGCGCTCATCACCTATACTACGGCACTGTAATCAGATATGGGCCGTTTTATGATAAATCTCCGACCACAACTCTCCACAAGCCACGCCTTCGGAAGGCTAAAGTTACGTGAAACGATCTCTATATAAGCCGAAAACGGTTAAATCGAGAATTCTTTGGTTTCCGTCGATTTACAATCATTGTGATCGTATGATTCCAACATTGTCTGCGTCCCGTTTTCAACGTATCTGTTACAATTTGACTGTCCACAAATCGTTCATCGCCCAATAGCAATTGACTGATATAAGTTTCTTCAATCGTTGTTTTATTACTAACCGGATATGCACTGACGCAATAGTTTAATGTAAAATTTGTTGTTGTCAAATAGACTAATGTAACATTAGCTTTTAAATCAATATTAATCGTAAAAACTGTATTACTCAATAAAATAAATACGTGATTTGATTTATATGCACCAATTGCAACATCTAAATGACCATTATTATCAATATCGATCGTATTCGATAAGCCTAAACCGAATCCTTTGATTGGAACATTTTGACTGAATTGTAGCGCTGTTAAACGTTCATAATAATCGTTGGAGATTTGGCCGTTTCCATCGCGTTTATAAATGTAAACAGCACCAATACCGTCGTCCTCGTATGGTGCAGATATCGCTAAAACTGTAGACGAAAAATCAATAAAACTCCTTTGCTGTAGAGAGTGATTAACAAAAATAATTACAACTATTCGAGTCGAGTGTAATTCTACCTAAATTCGCCATAACACTACCGAATCGGCTACCAATTTTACGGTCCCCGTACAGTTTTACAGGCGGCAAAAATACTTCCTAAAACATCCAAAATTATTATAAAAAAATGGGATTTAGTTGTTGTACCAACATTATCGCTTCGATAATAATACACGCAGCCTTCGTCATACGTTTTACCGGAATACGTGGGTGCACCGATCAATAAATCATCACCTTCTTGATCATTCGAGTGAACCAAAAGTGATGCACCGAAATAGGAACCGAATTCTTCACCGATTAAAACAACCGGAATTTCATCAATATACGATCCTAATTGAAAGATTTCTACCTGTTAAAATTACGAATTAAGTGGATTTACTTTTGATTAAATCCAATGAAATACTCTGCCACGATAATTAGAGCCACGTGGAACACCGGAAATATACCAAATTTGGGATTTATTCGTGGAAAATCTACCAATTGCCACAGTATAGCCGAAATATGAGTCCGGCGAATGGGTGTTGTACTTTAATGAAGAGCTCTGAGATTTGCGGGTTCTCGTATTGTATTTGATAATAGCACCTGTGAATCAAATTAAGAGCCTTTAATTTTGAATGGTTCGTATGTAAGGGGAAAGTACCTCTCCAGTGTACCATTCCCGGTGCGCCGATCAATAAATTGTTGTTCTCCTGAAATGGAATCGAAATTAGTGCTGTAAAGCCTGGTTGATTCACTCGCTAAGTCTCGACACAAGCAAAGCAATTTTAGTCGTGCCTCGAAACTGGGGAAGGTAAGCTAAATGAGTCCAAAAATTTGTTTCTTCCAGCATCTCGACACGTTTCTTCACGTTTTTTTATTTATTATCATTCTACAACTTTTACAGATTAGATGGCTCTGCCACTTAGCCCTCTAAATGCGTCTCAAGAAACGATTAAGGGCCCCCGCTCATTGGCAACTTTTGCAAAGCAACTATTTGATCGTTTTACAGAAATTGAAATGAGATACTCGGTATGGAATGCGGTCCCGCGCATGGGGGACTTTTAAGTTGCCGTGATTAAATAATTGCGTCCAGCCCTATTCCAAGGGTGACTAAACAGTTGCCGGCAGAAATGGACCATGAGGGTTTTTACCTAAGCTCGCGCACTGTCAACTGTTTAGTTGCTAGACAGCTTTGGTCTGGAGTATATGTGCATTTCCTATTTTTCACAGCAATGACGACGGTAGATGCTGAAAAGTTTATTTTGGCAATAGAGAAGCAGTTAGCGTTGTATGTACAATACGCATCTAAAGGAGTATGCTGATAAAAATTAAAAAAATATATTATGGTTGGAAGTCTGCGAAGAGTTCATTCTATGCTCATTCTAAAATAATTAAAGAACTTGTTTGGATGTTCTTTCAATCTGTCGAAGAGCTTATAAAATTGTCCGTCAAGAAGTCGGGAACTAATTATTGGATGTACCCAAAACGTTTTGTTCCTTTGCTTATTTTTTCGACGTCTCAGAATAAACGCAACAGTACAGGTGGCTTCCACGATATCCATTGTAGACTGAGATGAGAGGCAACTATTTTGTCGCCAGCGCGGTGGTCGACAACTCATGGGTGAGTAAAATGTTTAGTTGCTGGTGATTAAAGTTGCCAGTGCGTGGGGGCTCTAAGGGGAGATAACATTATATATAATGTGGTGAGCGAGAATCACCTCTCAAGTGGCGGTATCGAATAATGTGGTGAGTCAGAGTCGCCTCTCGAGTGCAAAGGGTGAAAATCTACTATAAAAATGTTATATTTGCAAAGGAATAAATCTGCCATGCAATTGGATAAAAAGCGAGATTTATAAGAGGCACAATTAGTAACAAAATAATTACTTTTTCGTATTTTATATCGAATCCGGATTCACCAAAAGCAGCCTCATAATAGACTTTATTACCATAAGCATTAGTATCTCCTGCAATACACAGTTAAATCAAGTCATTCCTCTCAATTTATTCAAATAATTACGATATTTCTTTAATGGATAAATTTTATAAGCCTCCTTCCATGTGATCGTTGAATTGGTCACATAAAAACAAATCCCTTTCATATAATAAGTATTTACATGATAACTGATCGTGAATCGTGGGGCACAACTCTATAAAAGAATTCTTTTATAAAAATGTTTATGGTTTATATTTTTTATTAAGAAAACCTACAAAAAATTCACCCCCATAAATGTCGTCGCCCACCAGATTTACACCAAGCAATTCACCATTACCTCGCTCGAACGGAATACCTTCAATGCTGTATAATTAGAAATGAGTTAATTAAAAATTTAACTCACACCGTCAAATTGCCGAAAATTGTACTCCACACAATTGCTGCTGTGAATATTACACCGATAAATAGTGCCAGTTATACTATTGTTTTTGTTACGATTAAGGGGTGCTCCTACTAGAATTCTAAAGGACAGAGAAAAAAAATGGATTCAATTACCGTCAATTTTGGAGATTTTGTAATGGTTTTACGTCGGTTGATTTCCTCCTTGTAATAATAGGGAAAATCCGAAATAATTGCCGTTCGATGGTGGTTGCGCTTGTTGATCGGTTTGTAGCACTTTAATTTTATCAAAATCAAATAATCTCGCGGAATTTATGCTAAAATTGATAAGTAATAAAACTATTGTAAATATTAACATTATTTAATTGAGAATTGTTTATTTTAGAAAAACTGGAAATCAACTGTGATGATTCTGGACTCATCATAGAGTATCGCAGGAAATTGATAAGACAAGTATTGACGTCTTTTTTTAATAAAATTAATGTATTTTTTTGAAGTTTTGTCTCTAGTTGTTTTTCCAAGTAAATTTAGCTTCTGTTAAATCAATTAAGTTCTACATTTAGATTTGAATCAATCGACTATTACAGTGCTTGCATCAGATTGTAATTTATTTTGCACGAAATTATGGTAAGATAAGCTGTGTTTTTCCAGACATTTCGACAACAAGAAGAGCTCGATAATGTAATCGTATGTTTTGATGTGTATATTAGTCACAACATCCGGAAACATCGCTTTCAAATAGATTACATAAACAGTGGCGGTATGTAGAGTAGGTTTTAGATAAAAATTAGAAACACACTTCAACAGAATATTTTGCTTGCGAGCCGCTGTTAGCTCATGAATATCAGACAGCTGATCAAATATATCCCCTTTATATTATCCGTTCTGAGTTCTAGGTACACTTGAGGGGCGTGTCAATTTATTTTCACATTGTGTATGTGTTTGCAACGTAAGATTATAAATATTTAATAAAGGCCAATTGTAAGGTTTAAATGCGATACTAGGCAGTCGGATCAAGCAAAATCCAACAATCATTTCACTGGCTACTTCCTCTTTTACTGCATATTGCACACTACTTGCGTGCTATTAGCCGACGTCTGTTGTGTCGATATACTATCGTCTTCGACGATCAAATCTTCCGGATAGGAAATGTTATATCTATTCGTGATGTGTAATTTAGCTCTCATGTACACAGTATTTGGCGACTAACAGATTTGTTTAAGTTTTGTGGACAAAGTCGTTGAAGATAGAAATGAGCTGTTCCGAAATGATTCGGTCCAAGGAACGAAATCGGCTCTGAACCGACTTGAAATTTGCAATGGAATTATGGTACTGATCAATTTAATGATATGTCGTAAACAAAAACAATGGATATTCCTACTTTTTTAGTCAATAAATTGCACTTTTACGAGCTAAAAGTTTACAAATACTACTACACACTCATTCTTATCAGTTTGCCAATTTAAGCCGAATCATTAAGCTATTATGCTATCGTATTATAAGAACAGAGAAGTAATTATTGGTTTGTTTAATGTGGGATTCGATCGGGTGGAATGTTTATTACATAAACAGGACCGAAAGGGACGATATAGTAAAAGGGCGACTTTTCCCATCTTTTGTGGAACGTTACTAAAAATTTCAAGCACCCTTTCATGAAATAAAAAAAAAGTTATTATTGTCATATTTATGTAAATGCGACAACCGCTCCCTTCGACTATATGGATTATAAGTAGGTCACATAATATGTTGTTATCTGTTAGTATCTCATCTCCATATATACGATACAAAAATGCAGATGACAACGTCGCAATTAAATTGACCATAATGACAACTGACAGGTGGATGTAAGCTGTATTGAAGGTGTTGAAATTTTAATGCCCTATTTAATCCCATTAGAGAGCGAATTTTCAAAAATCCGTTCTTAGTGAGCGTCTGCGTCATAAAAGAAATATATGTGCCAAATTTAGAGTCTATCCGACGGTTAGTTTAGGAGATATCGTGATGAGTCAGTCAGTCAGTGGTATTTCGCTTATATATATAGATTCTAAATTATGTCGAAATATGTCCTAAAACTGCGGTTCTTAATCTTTGGTCAACGAAACAATTGCAGGAAGCCGTTTGAGTCTTATAATTAGTAGAAGAATATTTGCGTTTTAACAGTTTTTCTTTTTTTTTGAACGCGTCCGCGGTATAGAAAAAGGTATAAGAACTTTTGACCTAAAATGTGTAGAGGTTGTTCACCTAATTTATTATCGGATTCAAATTTTTTTTACGTTTTTTTTTCATATCGCTCCAACACTTGATTAGCATTTAAAATATCTAAACATGTTTATATTTTTCATAGCTTCTTTAAAACTGGCCTCTTTAGTTGGGATACCCGGTATACTTGCGATAATTTTGATATATCTTTTGGGAATTCTAAATTCAATCATCGTCTCTAAAGTTTATTTATTTACAAACATTATTTCATCACACGGTAACAAGAAATCTAGCATTATTTCAACGGAGAGTATCAATTTGTCATTTAATTTTATCGAAAAGGTCAAATCACTTCCACTACAGATTGTTCAATATGTTTAGATGGTCCCGTTTCTTCTTCTTCATCTGCCTCTACAAGACTTGAATTTTCATTTTTGAAAAAATCAGGATCACCTGTTATATGTTCGATACATCTAAAAAATTCAATAAAATATCACTAATTTATCAAGTCTAGTTTAAAATGTTGTTGGTTACCTTTTATAATAAACATTTAAATTTTCGTAAACTTTCACGACTTTATCAATTACAACAATTGTTAGAGACATAACTAGATTTTAAGATAGCGATAATTTATTGAAAAATTGTTGATTAAAACTACATCACTGACTGTAAAACGTACACATTTCCGAACAAATTCAGCTGTTTTGAAATGAATTATGTGGCAATGTTTTTAATGAGATGACGTGGTAGAATGTAGGTTGGTAAAATAATTAAACGTTTTTTGTTAGAACTGTAAAGAAAGAACCAGACGAAAGTTCAATTACTTTATTTACAAATCATTTATCGATATATCTATTTGTTTCAAACAATATTAATGTTTTTGGTAATCGTTTTCTTCAACTATTGTTGGGCGATAATTTGGCGTAATATTGGTGGAATAACTTTCATCGACTGAAAACCAAATAAATATCCATTTTTTAGAATGTTGGACTATCGAACCATTGATAGATCTTAGGGCCGGTTCTATCATATACATATTCAATACGCTTTCCACTTTAATAAAATCAAATTAAGTGAACGTTTAAATAGAATCTTCATCGGTATGTCTACTTACTGTTCACTTTTATTGCAGTCAATTATTGGATAATCCTTCTTGAAACATTGCGGTCCCAAAATTGTAAAATACGTAAAGCCGATCTTTTTCGAAACAGTACTATCGTCCGCTTTCAAACATTCATAAAACTGCTTATCACAGTCACAATGAGATCTGCAATTGCAGTAATTAAAAATTATAATTATTTGGTTTCATTTACCTATATACCGTGTGAATAATCCAGTGTTGATTAGGCCGTATTTAGTTTGGCCTTTTTGTATATTGTCAGGACATAAATCGTGGTCGCGACAACATGCATCTGTACCGGCAAATCTTCCTAAATCGTCGTAACTACGGGCACGATCGCCCTCACCGCACCATTTTGTGCCTGTTGAATCAAATCGACAAGATCAAATATGCTCTAACACTACAAGAAGAAGGATTCGTCATACTTCTACGACTTCCCGAAATGTGTTATGAAATGGACTGTGGTTTATGCATTTTGAACAAATTCGCCTTCAAGTTACACAGGAACCTGAATTCATAAGGAAAACATACAGCATTCATTCAGTCAGAGAGGACTATGGAAAGTATAGACGCGAAAGAGATAGTTATTCTGCCCAAGAAATTGAAAAAATCGTTCTTTTCCCTTCTCGTTTCCTCAAAATATGGTCTGTAAAATAAGTCTCCAAATGAAATTTTTAAAAAAACTTGAAGTGAAACTTCTTAGGTTAGAGATGAAGTTAATTTTCTTTATTGATTTCTTGTTTTCTGTCGTTGCCTGAAGGCTCGATTTTTTTTGTGCAGTTGTCTTTTTCTGCATTTCACTTATTTCAAAACAATGCCATTAATTAATATTATAAATACAAAAATCATACATCGCGGTAGGCCCGGAAATTGTAGTTTCATTCCACAACCGATCAATGATACCAACCCTAGTGTTTATTTTACATTCTTCGCAAAACTGACAGAAAGTGTAGAAGCGACGTTATGGCTACGCCCCCACTCTTCCTTCTCAGCTGTCTGTTAGAGGGAAAGGGTTTCTCCTCACGGTGTCTCGCATTTTCGTTACGCTTCCGAACAAATTTACTACCCTACTGTGCCTAAAGAAGTTTCACTTCAAAAACACAACAACAAAATTTTGAGAAAAACTCGTAAAACAATTTTCTTTAAACAGTTGTGATTTAACTTTTTTTTGTTTGATAGACTTTTATTAATACAAGTCAACTTTTGGTTTGCAGCCTTAGAAAACGCTGTAAAGAGGAGTGAGACTATAAAAATATGGAAAAACGAGGTTTTCAAAAGTCTGCATAGAATAATGCTTAATAAGTCTTTTACGTTGTTACATAATATCCCCTTATTTGCGTTCAAACACAACCTTCGCGAGAAATATGAGGCAATCTGCAGATACTTAGGGTCCTAGCTACATGAGTTGAAGTTTAAAATTTTACGTGCGGTTTCAGCCTTCACCTATGGGATTAGAAGTTCCGCCTGTAAGGCACTTAATTTGATTCCGACTACCGATTTCCTTTGAAGCTGCAGGTACATTATAGCTCTTAATAAATGTTTCATGTTGTATGACAGGTATCATCAAGCACCGCTGCCATTCACTTCGAATAATTACGCAAACAAATCTGGGGCTTTCATAATATATTTTCTTGACATGAAAAAGTACAGTTTCCGAAAGTCAAGGCCTGCGAACTAACCGTGAACTCGTTGACAAATCGTTGATGAAATAGTAGTACAGCTCCTTCGTCAAACCGAGGCGAGATAGATGAATGCGCAATAGAATTGTTGGCGCTAAAAAAACATCCTCCGTCCATGGACGTACAGATTCATTTCTAACGATGTAATGTGGAAAACAGTCCCGGTAGCGGTGTGAAGAAACAAGGGGTTTTAATGGGAATGGGGATTCCTTGAGTGTCCTTCAGTCCCACCCTCCTCCAGGAGGGTAGAATCATACCCTGGGGGGCGTAATAGCATTTCACCTCCACCAAAAAGAAGATTGTTTCATGTAAATGGTATTTTATAAAACTAAGACAGGCGGAAATCTAGCGAAGAACATAGCAAAAATAAAATGTCACAAGACTTGTTATAATTTCTCCTCATTGCCCAAGAGATCTACTCACCCTCTTACTAAGGCGCACCCATCTGTGTTAACTCTCGCCTCAGACTGGCGACTGAACTGTACAATTGTGTGAGATTTACCTCCAACCAACTAAAGATCACGAAAAACCTTGATACGTAAATGGTGAAGTTTAATTAATACTAGGAAAAATGTGTTAAATTCCACACCTTGGGAAAAACCGAAAACTATACATGGGGATCTACAGAGCTATTAAACGTTGAAAATGATTATCAACCTTGAACGACTTGAACTGAATAATAAAAATTCCAGCCCTTGACTAAAGACGTCCGGATCTCACCTGGATAGATGGCTTTGACTTTATCTTTAAACTTATCAATCACACCACTAAAGAACGTTGTATTCGTATCCAAACCGGACGTTTTATTTGAAATCTTTATTCGAATCTTCTCAACTGTATCAACAACACTTTCAACGTTATCATGGATTTTATCGACAGTCTTATCAACACCTTCATGGAGTTTATTGACAGTATAATTAGTGCCCTTCACGACAGAACCTAGGGCTTTTCCAACACCATATTGTATCTTATCAATAGCGAAACTAACACCTCCAGTGACTTTACCAACAAAGTCCAGAGTACCATGTTCCTTTTTTTCGCCCTTATCTCCCTCATTACTGTCACTACTACTACTACTACTACTACTACTACTACTACTACTACTATCGCTAGAATCAGAGTTTGAAGAATCTGAAATTTTGAAAATTTGTTTCTTCTGCAGCTTTTTACACTATAAACAATTTCGTACAAACCTCTAATAATCCTACTGATAAAAGATGATTCGGCTACTGCCAAATAGATAATTAAAACATAAACAAAAATCAATTGGATTCGCATTTTCTAATATTAAAATTAATATATTTTTGTAAAAAAAAATATAAAAATTCCGCTGAAACACTTCAAGTTTTAATCACAAAAGGAAATCCACAAAACCACAGATTAAATTAAACACTGATATGAAAAACGATTCTTTATATCTAACAGTTTTGGATAATTCTAATGTGTGAATATTAAAAAATCTAATCGCTGACTTAGAAACCGAAACACAAACATGAACATCAAATACAATGTTTTATGATCGATTACGCTGTTTGTTCGGAAAACGAAATTATTTATTAATAGAAAGGCAGACATTGGAGTAGATTCATGGTAAACGTGTTAAGGTCAAGAGCAGAGGTAAATTGCAACCGAACTTTGTTTATCGCAGAAAACCATTGAACTCGGGGATTTCTATGAAAGGACACAACAGCTCATTTATGTACCCATCCAGTTTTTAGCTACTTCTCCCCAAATAAACCACAATAAAGGTTTACAATTATCCAATGATATTAAGGGAAATCTACAGTTTTTTTTTTCTTGATTGGTTGTAGCTGGAATATTCTCAACACCCCAGCCGGGTCTGCTGTGGCCCAGACTCGGCCCTGGCCCTACCCTTAATGTAATTCTTAAAGCATCAGATGCTTAGAAAGAATTTATTTCAGTGGAGTAACGATTATGAAGGAGCAATGGACTTGCATGTCTACGGAAGTTAAGATAAGAATATCTGCAAATTAAGTTAGAATACTACAAAACTGTATTATTTTATTGTAAGCTTAATTGGCAAAAATTATTTGAACAACACTCATTACGTTAATGGATGTGTTGATCTCTTTATCACCATCATGTTTGTAATTTTACTTTTATCCCAATTATATTAATTATAAACAATAATCTATGTCGTTTCTGTGAAAAATTATAATTTTATCACAAAACAAACCGCCTCAAACCGATCCCATCTACTCAACGTTAACAAAGCAACATAAAAAAAGATAAGTGTCCCCAGAACGGCGTATTCCACCAAAAAAAACGGATACTATAATTAAACAAATTCACCAGTTTTAATCTGGACATTTTCCTGTAGACAATCGACTTATAAACAAGTGAAATTTTAAGATCAAAATAAGTAGTAATAGTAATAATAATAATGCGTCTTATTATCTATTCTATAGTTTTAATTTTAATTAGTTATAAATATACTTTCGGTGAGTTTATATTTATCTCTAATTTTAGCTGTTAATTATAGTTATTTTTTGTTAATTAATGCAGTTGATGCAACTTTCTGCAAACCATTATCAACGTTCCAAATTGATTGCAATATTTGTAAATGCACATCAAATGGTCGCGAGTACAGTTGTACCGAGAAACTATGTCCACCGGTAATTAATTATTATCAATCAAAATTATTCCATTAAATTGATTATTTATAAAATATGTAGAGGGAATATGACGACTTCATTAAAGAGGAAACCGAAGATGGTCACATGATTTTAAAACCAAAACCAAGACGTTACGATTATGATGATTTCGTTTTAACAAAACGTTTACGACGCCAACACTTACCAAATATCGATAATACTATTTCTGATAATGATTTCTATGCAACATCACCGGAAGAATTGGAAGAGTTCGGTCCTAAATCATTAGAAGAAATGCGACTACAAGATATCAGTCCAGAGGAGGATGATATTCAAAATTGGAATGATTTGGCAATTGATTAGAGTAATAAATCAATAAAATTTTACTTTAATATGATTATTCCAAATAAAATAAAGAATTTTCTTACGATTTTACAAGTAATTTGAATATTTATTTTCCTGCAAATCAGTTCCGGCATTTTGCTTCTTTAAACGGCTTGAGATCGTTCTCAGGAATGATACTATCATCTGGTGGCAGTTCTCTAAGTGATTCCCTCACCTATTAACAATGATTTTAATGATTTATCGTGTGCATAATTTTTTTAAACAGGTAGGTACCTCTTCGACTTTTTGGAAGACTCTAATCAAGTTCCTGCCGGCTAATTTTTCCAAATTTTCAATAGTCCATCTTGTTGGATTCGATTCTTTTAGCAAATCAAACAATTCTGGATATTTTGAAACGTCTTCTAAACCATCTGGAACACTTTTTGTTTTTTTTTATTAAAAAATTGCAGACCAATAATTGATTGTTTATACAGGCTGTTCCAGCGTAATCTAAACACTTCATATTCATCAACAACACGACAAACATAGTGAGAACTACAGACCAGTGACAGTAAAACTGTCTTTGTACAATAATTGGATTTTTTGCTTTTCAAGCATATTTTTGTTCATGTTGTTTGTATCACCGCTTTTATCTAAAGAATAGCCAACAGTCAACTGTGACTCTGAATACAGTTACATATCATAGCACGAATAATAAGTGTTTATAATTTGGCGAAATAGCCTGTTTTCATAAATCCATCTCACCAAATTACCCCATCGAAATCTGAACCGATTCCAACATGATCCACTCCAATAGTATCGACGATGTGATTTATATGTGCTGAAAAAATCAATTTTAACAAGAAAAAATAGATAATTTTTACGTGAAACTACCAATTACATCATAGATAGTCGCAGTACCATTAAGAGTAATAAATGGGCAATAGAAATAAACCATGATAACTCCACCGTTAGTTTTCTTGAAATAATTACAAATTGTTGGATTAAAAAGCATTAAATTATTGATCAGATATTTACAAGTTGTCTGAGAACATCATCACGAACATTTCTTTCAACCGGCGTTATAAAGTAAGCGGCAGAATGTGAGAAAATGACTGGAGCTTTCGATATTTCTAATGCATCAACCATTGTGTTGTAATTAACATGAGATAAATCCACCATCATTCCTAAACGATTCATTTCCCATACAACTTTCTATTGGCAAAAAGAAAATTATTTATAAAAATGTAGGACAAAGAAGTGTCGGCGGAGGACACCATTAAAATCAAAGCATAAAGGGACAAAGGAGCCAACGACAAGGGCACCTCGCAGTCATTTTTGTTACTAAATAACTAGGGCGCTAGATAAGATTTTATCAATCCTGCGAGAAAGTTCAAGACATACCTTTCCAAAATCTGTAAGATTACCTATACCACCAGCAGCATCAGCCCTAGAATTTTATATTCAAAGATGCGACAAGAAATATTGGATATAATTAGCCTACCATGGAATACCACACGAATGGGTTAATGTCATATATCTGACACCCAATTCATAAAACATACGTACTATTGATAATCTACTATCAATAGAATGTCCACCCTCTACACCGATCAAACTTGCTAATTTTTTACGTTTAAAAGCATCTAAAATTCCTAGAAATCATTTGGTTAATAATAAACTAATTAACTAAAAGGATCTAATTATAGGTACCTTGAGGTGTCGTAACAAACTCCATATATTCCGAATATTTGGACGTTAATCTTTTAATGACATCAATTTGTTCTAAAGTTCTCGCTACTGCTTCATTGGGCTTATATGCACATTTTACATAAGCTGACCAAAACTACAATAAGAAGAATAACATACTATAAACTACAAATTAATATATAAAAATTATATCTAATTACTTGTGCTCCTAATTTGCCTTTTTTAATACGAATTAAATCTGTGTGGCATGTGGAACATGATTCCCCGAAATCTGTATCATTTGTTAAATCGGTGTCAAATTGGAAATTTTCTAGTTGATTCCCATAAATTTTTTGTAAATTATGTGGTACATCATTGTGCCTTTAAATTGAAAATTAAATTAATAAAATGATGATTGGTAACTTTGTAGATTTACGTGTCAATTAAAGGGAAGTTATCTAGTGCAGCACGTCCCGGTGTATCATCTCCAAATACTTGTAAATTGATAAAAATTTGGAAATAGATTTGCAATAATAACAAAATTTACTAAATCTCACCTTTAGTTATAATTCCGAAACAAATTAGAAATTGTAGCGTGGATAGCATCTTTTCTTGAGCATCTATTTTAATTTGAGTTGCAACTTAGACTACTGCACAGTGCTGTACGTTTGATACGATTTGATTTAATAAATCCTTAATAAACAATCTGTTTATCGTACACATAAATCACATTGATAATTTCAGTTAATTTTTTCATAAGTTTACTTGGGGGAATTGATTATAATTATAGTCAGTGGGTGTATAGCTTTTTTTTACAAATTTTTGTATCAAATTTTTTTTTGTGTTGCTAACCGCTTTTGGAGTAGATTTTCGGTTACTGCCTCTTTAAGTGACGTTCATTATCTGCAATGGAAGACTTAAATCTGTGGTAGAAAAAATGAATCTTATATACGGGGGTTTCTCAATGATCTCAATCTGTAGATCGTGAGTTAGTCGTGTGGAGATTGCCTTTCTGTGCATGTATTATCGATGGCACATAGCTAGCCATTGTTTTTGTGGGTTATAACGAAAAATTTGCAAAAAAAACGTTATGTAATATTTGAACGTTCCCTTAGATAAAAAAGATCAGACTTGGTCAATTTTTAGCTCTGATCGTATGTAGTTATACGTAATTAGATAAAATCTTTTTTCATCGGGTCTGACCTTTCGTTTTCATCGCCAATAAAAAAAAAATCTATAATGACCTATAACTATACATGATCAGAGCTAAAAATTGACCAGATCTGATCTTTTTTTTCTGGGTGCTTATCCCAAGTTGGAATAGCCACAAATTCCAAAAGGCGACTTGCTCAAAAGAGACAGAAGTAAAGTATACAAGTTTCACAATATAACGTATGAAAACTTATTAGGGGTAAGCGAGAATGAAAAATAGAGATTAGTCCAATTTTATGTGTTCTTAACGGTAATTTAAAGTAGCGGTTCCAGTACCTAATAAGAAAAATACTGCGTGAAAATTTTGTATGTTGTACGTAAAACAAGTCGTAGCTAAAAAGAAGATCAACGCAAGGGTGGCTATGATTTACTACTCCATTCTATTTTTTTCCATACCTATTTTGACTCATGTTAAAAATTTTAGTAGGCAGTGACAACCCAAATAGCAATATGACTTCTCGAAGAATGTAGGAAGAGTTCTTATTTATGACTTGGACGTCAGAATAATAATCAGAATGAACTTTTTAAGAAGTTCTAAAGACGTCGTATGCACCGCTTTATGAATAAATTAAGAGTTCTTAAAAACGAACTCGCAAAGAAGTCTTTGTTCTGACTTCACAAATAAGAATTCTTTAAGAGCTTATGTTTATGATTCATAGAAATGGCTCCCCTAAGAGTTCATTTTTCTGAGTTCTCAATAATGAACTCTTAAATAAATCGAAGACGACAATTTTATGCAAACAATATAACGATATAATAATACAACGATACAATTGATTACAGAATAGGTTCGTGTATAGCGACGAGCGGCTTGAGTCCACGGAGATGGGCTTAAGGTATACTTCAGACTTTGGTTGCTGCTAGAACACGTCTAACAGGCTCTCTTACTGGTAGTACAACGGCTACCAGGCTCCGGTGCTGACAGTACAACGCACAGAACACTAAATATACAACGGCTGTCAGGCTCTCTGATCCAATCGTGTAGAAGGATGCTGATGTGGTTGGTCGGCTCTTATATTCCACATTTGTGATCTACTGCCCGCGAGTTGTACCGAGGCTGCCATCGAGCGGATATTGGTGAATTAATACATTATGTTATCATAAAACTGAAGTCTTTACTATGAGTTCTTAAAGAGATCATAATTTTGATTTCAATAAGAAGTAAAAAAAAAGAATACTTATGTATGTCACAAAACCGATGTCTTAAAGAAGACGTCTTGAAGAGTTCTAAATTTTGAGTTCTTAAATATGATGTCTCTAAGAACTCATTATTGGACTTCTGTGAGAAGTCTATCAAAAGGCTTCTCGCAGTATTCTTTATGACTTGGATGTTGGCTGGGAAAGATCTTCCTAGAAACCAATTTAAGTTTCTCGGCCTGTATAATCAAATCTAAGATTAAGAAAGCTGTTTAAATATTTGACCCTTTCTAATTCGTAGAATACTATATTTATCTTTAAGTATTTGTTTTGTGTGCCACTCCTGTATATTGATTGAATGTATTAAATCACCTTGGTGATTCATAAAAAAAAAAACATTTGAAACTTTTCCGTACTTGTGCTGCCATCTCTACGAAAACAGTTTACTGTAATACACCAGCAGATAACTATACTTCATTTACCATATTTTTAGTAATTTAAACTATAAATTATCAAATTATTGATAACCTTATCTAAAAAAAACACACAAATTTTGTCATTTAATCTAAAAAACAAAAGTTATTGTTGAATTTTCCAACGATAAGAAAAAAATCTAATTAGTTATGATATTTTCCGCTAGTTGTCGCTCACAAATGTCAAAGTCTATATATACATTTGTGATTATCCCGTACTCCGTGGTGGAAATTTCGTCGCCTACGTTGATCCTTTTTCGTTTCGATAAAGGTTCTGTGTTGTTGTGTGATTAAAAGGCATGGTGTATCAGAAATTTATTAAAAACAAATTGAAAAAATTCGATTGACAAACGGACAGAGTGTCTTTCATACACTTGTTATTGCAAAAACTCAAAATTCCGCCGAACAGCTTACGCCAACCCAAAGGGTGGCTTCCGAAGGTAAGTCCAGCACGCCAAATTGACATTGATCGACCATTGTTTTTTTTTTGCTCATTTCGATTAAAAATCGTAAATCGAATTCTATAATAAAAAAGAAAATGGAGAATATCTCTAGAATAAGTGGGGGTTGATAATAGTCATACATCGATGAGTTTAAAGTTGGAGGTTAGGTCATAGGCCTTCTGGTTGATTGCCAATTAACGTTAAATATGTTACACAATATCGCAATAATTTCCATGGTAGATTAATTTAGAAATAAAGCGTGTTTTTGGATGTACTTTCTAGAATAATAGATATGTGAATTTAGTTAATAACTAGAAAACACGCTTTATTTCAGGTGAATAGAATCGAATAATTGAAACAAGAACAAGTCGAAACTTGTAAAAATGGCCAAAACTGGATCGAACAAGAATACCAAGGATAAATTTTTTAGAACAAAACCAAATCAATCGAAAAGTGACGGCTTCTTCAACAACACCAAGAAAGATAATTTTTTTAAAACGAAACCAAATCAACCTAAAACTAATGAAACTGAAGGCTTTTTTGTCACCAAGAAAACAACAAAAAATCCAGAAAATAGAATGGCACCATCAACATCTGGACATAACTCGAATAATTCACTTGTTGATAGAAAGAAAACTACTAAAAAACCATTTGATAAAAAGAGATGGCGCTTACAGAAATACAGTAAAAAATATAAATTAGAACAATGGGAAGATAAGCGAAAGAAAACTATTCTACGTGAATATTATAAAGATCTTAAAAATGACAACAATGGATTTGATGTAACAAAAATTTATGCTGCAGCAGAACAAGAAGAGAATCAACAAAATGATAACAATATTAATACAAATTCAACGCAAATTAATCAAGAGCTTATCGATAAGAATAATGATGCAAATGATAATATCAATAATGAGAAATTAATGGTGAACAATAAACAAAAGAGTAAAAGTAAAGCGTTCAAAAAGGCACAATCCGAATTTGAACGAATCAAAGAAGAAAGGAAACGTAAACGGGAAGAATTTCAACGTAAGAAAGCCGAGAAAGATGAGGCTTTGAAACAATACAAAACGAAAAAATTGGAGAAATTTAAGAAATTGAATCGTAAAACGAAAAAAGGCCAACCAATCATGAAAGATCGGATGGAATTGTTATTGGAGAAAATCCAACAAAATGTTTGAGTTTCGGATTATTTATTATGATTATTATTACTTTTTTTTATTAATAATTCAATTGGCACATATACTTTTTTTGTTGATAAATTGCTTGTTAGTAGTAGGGGAAACTCAAGGATTTTGTTGGCGAAATTTATATATTTGGCAGGAAAAAAACGACATTATCTAAATTTCGCTGAATTAGCCTTATCAATTAGTTTATGTATTTTGTACTTATTTTTTTTACTAATTATAATTATTATTAATATAAAGTTGAGCTTCAATAGGACAATGATCTTTTTTTTGCCTGTCGAGATAAGGCAACTTAAGAGTAGCCACATGTCGCTATTCCAATAGTCCAAAAATTTGTAATTTATATCAAAATTTAATGATTTTTTGATAAGGCGTCATTTAGCATGATATTTTTTTTTTGATAAGTTTTCGTATATCTACCGTAAACAGTACATGGGGGAAGATGTTTGCTCGAATTGTAATTATAACGTGTAAAAGTCCAATTTTTTTATGTTATATCCGTCACCTTTAAACTTATAAACTATATAAATTAAAATGTTGATTGTTTCACTGTCAAATGTTTACTGTCTGGCGAATAGATTGTTGGAGAGACACTTTATATTTGTGATTTTTGCTCGATCAGTATTGACTGTACTTTGTGACGTTGATTCCAAAGAAACATATTGAGTAATTGGCCTAATTGTGGAATTGATGATAATGTGATGATCTAAACTAATTTAAATTATGCGCGATTTTTTCTTGTTCAAGTAAACAACGCTTGTTTACCGCTCGTCACGATAGCATCCCAAAAACTTTATAATTTGTACGAATGTTTGTTATGTCTGTGATCTCCCACTTCAAATAACGTTTATAGCAACGATTCTCAATCTGCTGTAGTCGATCAATGATCGCATATATCACCGAATGGATTATCAAAAACTTTGCAAAAAGTCGAATGAAATTGTCCAAGCTTCTTTAGACCTGGAGCCTTTGTAATCGTGATTTATTAATAGAATCTTCTGTTCAGCGTTTGTAGATTTGAGAAATATTAGATTTTGAAGTAGAAAAAACGTTAAAACTAGTCCGGACATTCAATTCGTTCTTGATTTCTGCGTGATTTCTTTTCGTAATTTTAAAACAGCTACAAGGGCACAATCATCGGTCAGTGGAAGTCTAGAGTTTATTTTTTAGCAATACGTATTGCCCCAAAAATTTGATTCAGGTGAAGGTCATGCTGCAAATTGGAGGTCGAACTCGGACAGTTTTTTTGCTAGTCCCATGACACGCGCAAAAAGTAGCGCATTATAAACTATAGCCGCAATTTTACAGTATTTATGATTAAATGGGCAAATATTAAACATTTTTGTGTTTGAACAAGACGCAAAAATCGACAAAATATGGAATTTTTAAAATATCACTCCCGTACTTTGTGTTTCAAATCAATGCTTCGAACCGTTAATTTTTTCGTTCCACGTTTCGGTTCGATTAGTAAAACGTATATCGGCTTTTGTTCGAACTATTTTTTTTTCGTTGCGGTCTTCGGTATTGGTTCGAAGCCATGTTCCAAATTTCCTGTATTCCACGTTTTGCAAGCAATATATGAAATAAAATGACTAATTTCCATTTAAGCAACATTAAAAAATTGCAAAACCCATAAATTTTGATTGAAAAGCTTTTATAGTATTTTAATTGCTTTTTTTCAATAGTTTTTGATTTTGTTTTTTTTTTGAATAAGATTATAAGTTGCTGTTGTTAATTAGTTCGACAACCACATGGTTTTTATTATCGTTAAATTTACTATAAATACGGTATAGTCTGTGGCCAATAAACAGGATGAAATTCATTGAATGTACATCTGATAATATTATCAATTGAAGGTTGAAGATCAAAAGTGATTTTCTACTATCTAATAATTTTGAGTGGGGACGGCGTATATAAAACGGTTGTATGAGTGTTTGTGACTTTTCAAAAAATCGTCGTACTCGTGATTATTTTCTCATTTTATACAGTTCACATTTTTTATTAAATTTTATGTCGGATTTAACAAATTTTTCATGTGGTTATGTATTGAAAATCTAAAGGCGTGTTGCTTCCCAGTTCGCCAGGTAGTTTATAAATACTTCCATTACATAATCATCCCAAAAAAAAAACAAACAACATTGAATTAATAATCGTTTTTACAGGGTTGTATTGTGGACGAAGCTTCCCCTGCTACTAGCAGTGAATTTCTTCCGTACAATTGGAGAATATTTTTGAACGGCGAACCACCTTGGAATTGCTAGCTGTTGACTAGCTACTAAAACACTACCCGCTTTTGATCCTTTTAACACACACACATCCTGTGCAATTGTGAGCACAGGTTGCCTCGTAAGTTTATTAAAAATCAAATGAAACAACTCAATAATTTTTATGATTTTTTCTCCACTATATAGCTTGCTTATTACAGCAAATCATTATAAACGCATTTCACATCTACATCTCTATTGTTAATAAACAACTACAAAAATGAAAATTGAAAATTTAGATGAACGTGTTCATGTCTTAGATAATGCCACCAATGTGTGGTCGGTTATTAGAGAAATTGCCGATTCTGGTGTACAAGAGGATGCTTTTTACATATGTGATATTGGTGAAATTGTACAACAACATAAATTATGGAAAGCTCTACTACCACGTGTCGAACCGCATTACGGTACGTATTCTAAACGTTTACAACATAATCAACTAATATTATCGGTATTTCAATAGCCGTCAAGTGTAATGATAGTTTAACTGTATTGGAAGTATTGGCCGCACTCGGTACCGGTTTCGATTGTGCATCAAAGAATGAAATCAATAAAGTTCTATCATTGGGTGTTGAATCGGATCGTATAATCTTTGCAAATCCAGCTAAACCATCCAGTCATATAAGATATGCTGCTAGTGTCGGTGTAACAACTATGACCTTTGATAATGAGAGCGAATTGCATAAAATCAAGAACTTATATCCGAATGCAAAGTAAGTTATTTAATTGTTGTACGAATAAAATTATTAAAAAAAAAACTCATTATAGATTAGTGATTCGTATACGATACGATGCTGTCGATACTCAATGTCCACTGGGTATGAAATTTGGTTGTGATCCAATCACTGAAGCACCACATCTACTTCATGTGGCACGTTCGCTTGATTTAGATGTGGTAGGTGTTAGTTTCCATGTTGGTTCGGGTTGTCGTGAACCGGATGTGTTTCGGCGTGCAATTATGGCATCACGTGATTTATTCGATTATGCTACAACACTGGGTTATGATTTTAATTTGTTGGATATTGGTGGTGGTTATCCTGGTGGACGTGCCAATGCCACTTCATTTGAGAAAATCGCTGAAATTATTAATTTAGCATTAATGCAATATTTTGCTGATGGATCAATACAAATAATCGCTGAACCTGGACGTTTCTATGTTAGTTCAGCATATACATTAGCATGTAATATACATTCAATACGTGATGTATATAATGATAACGATCATGATAATACAATTCGCCATAAAATGTATTACATTAATGATGGTGTTTATGGTAGTTTCAATTGTATTTTATATGATCATCAGCATGTTGTACCACAACCATTACATGAAATATCTGGTGTTAAATATTATTCAAGTAGTATTTGGGGACCAACTTGTGATGGTTTAGATCAAGTTGTTGATAATGTTATGTTGCCCGATATGAAGATTGGTGATTGGATTGTATTTGAGAATATGGGTGCGTACACATTACCGGTTGCAAGTCCATTCAATGGTTTCCCAATACCAAAAGTCCAAGTTGTTGCTGACGAACATGTCTGGTTATTGTTGAAGAATATCCTACCATTAACTGAAGAACATTTCATTATGGGTAATATACCGAAGAATCTATCAGTTGATATGAGTTTAAATGAAAATCCACATTTATCAATATTTCCAATTCGTATGCCTGTACATCAGAGTAATGGAATTATTGAGGAACACGTTCTAGATTTGGTTATGAATGTTCAATAATTTCAAGAGCATTATTTTAATTGTATTGATAATTATTCAATTATTCCGATTTCTTTTTCGTTGAAGTTTACTAGATTTAAACAGAGATAAATTCAAAATTTTTTAACATTTTATATGGTTTTCTATAACTATTCACATTTTATTTTCTAATCCAATAGTATTGTAGTATTCATCGTAGAGATGTAATGGGAATTTGTTGCTTTTTGGAGTTAAAAGAATATTGGTTATCGTTTTTCCATTATAGATTATTTATCATAAACGCTTTTTATTGGTAAATGATTTAAATGGAATGTTAACCGTATTCTTCCAGTGTAAGCAAGGGGGCAACTAATGCTTAGTCAAATAATGGGTGATTATATGACGCAATCTAGTACATTTTTCTTTTGTTGTTTATTTTATTTAATTCGAAAATTTACTAGAGTGCATGATTATATTTGTGCTTTTAGGTGTACTTAGTTCCATGTATCTATCCTTTAAAATTAAATAGCATTGCTGAAATGTGTGTATTTTAATTTAGTCCACCTTCCACGAATTCCTCAACTTCTAGTCGACACTGAACTTGTAGCTACAAGAAACGGAAGAAGATTTCAGTACATTGTATCGAACGAGGCGTAAATGTGGCAAAGCTTCCCCAAAAATGAAGACCAAAAATTAACGTCGTTTAACATCTGCTAAAATCTTCTTCATTTCAGTTTTTGGGAGCGGATTCACCATGAAACTAATGAAGTTGAAGCTTCAGATCCCGTTTGAAAAGGGCCCACATAGTCAAGTGATCTTCGATTAAGTCAATAAGTTCTGCTTTCTCCAATATTTCCTACGAGAAGAAAAGCCTCTGTAAGTCTAGATCGATGCCTCTACCTTCGATTTTTCTCCTTACATCCTTCTTTCTTTTTATTACCCGATTTTTATTCCCAGCTGCTTTAGATAATAATTTATCAAACAGTTGATTGTCATTCACTTATCGTGCCCTTTACTCTACATCACTTGATCTATAAAATGTCCAAGGATTCAGAACATTTGGACTGGTCCACAATTAGTCCTCTTTCACGACCCAGTTAAGTTTCTAATTTTTTCAAAACAAACTGCGTTAATTTGTTAATACAGTAGAACTCCAATTATCCGAATCGCTTTCAGAATTTCAAAAAGTAAATCAAGACGGGAACTTCAGCGTCTTATACTGCAGTTCTATTATTGTCTGTCGTCCGTCGCTAGGTCCACCTGTCACTACTATTCTTTTTGATTAATCAGTCAATGTGTCGTTCTCACTTTCAAGCAAATGCGCGACTTGTCTGCCCGAAAACGGATGAAGACAGTCAAACAACTTACTTTGACCGAGATGTTCAGCAAACAATGAATTTCATTTACAGTTTGGTACGTACATACTTTGCTAATATACAGCATTTGTAAGTACGCTTAATATTTAATTAATTAAAAGTTCTTTTTCTTTAAAAATAGTTTTTTCTCCTTTTTTCAACATATGTACATGAAGTTATTAATTAAAATAGGCCCTTTTTTCGGAAAAAATCCAATTATCCGAATTTTTGATTATCCGAATGGGGTCCGGTCCCAATTGATTCGGATAATTGGAGTTCTACTGTAGATGCATAGGGAAATACCGTACCTAAGTGTACCGCTCAGCAAATAGCTTGTAACTAACGATAAGTGTCTGCTTAAGAACAAACTGGCCTGCTTAAGAATGAAAGGATCTGCTGATAAGTGAATAAACCTGATTATCAATAAAAGGACCAGCTCAAGAATGAAAGGCTCTGCTTAAGAACTGTGATAAGGTAAGAACAGAATAGCCTACATGTAATTCCATATGATAGAGGGTTCTATCAAAGAATAATGAGATCGAAACTCGATTGATTCGTACTTAATACTCATTTCTATATCGTCCAACTGTATCAAATACCGTTTCATAAAATGTTTCAAGCTCTCTACTTACCTTCATATATCATGAAATTTTAAGATAATTACTTATGATTTCGGCCAGTATTGCTTAAACTCATTACACCTTTATTCGACACTGCCACAATAAAGCCATTTGGTCAGGACTCGAAATGTACCTGATTCCAACCGGGGTGAAGTGAAATTATCAAAAATATCGCTACGACCGGTAAAATATAATTCATTCAATTCAGTTATATCATATTCATATTAGTGGAATCTGTTATTTTGTACGCAAATTATGCTATTTTAAAGTGTTCAATCAAAATGGAAAAGCTCGACTCACCATTCATGACGATTTCCGATCTTCCGTACTGCATGCACTTACTGTAAAGCCGAAAAACAAATTTAATTAGACCGAAATACAAGCAGGTTGTGATCTAATACTCACCCTTTGCTGGTTGTCGCCTGCTGAAAAACCTTGGGTTGCCTACAGTTTTCCATTACACTATTCACTTTGCACAGAGTCAACACGGAATTATCACGTTTTCTTTTATTTTATTGTTCACTATTATCACTTTTCCACATTTTACACATTATTAATATTTTGGAAATGTTCAAATCACCCACTTAATTCATGTTCGATATCTAGCGACAAACTGCTGGAGAAAAATTAAAGAAACGGAAATGGCGCTTCATTTCCCGCACAATACCGCCACGCGCTCTGATTGGCTGTTTATTATGTTATGCTCGGTTTAAAATAAGTCTTTCATAAGAAGAAACATTAAGTTATGTGTTTTAAATATTATTAAATGATTATATATCTTTAATAAAAATTTGTCTTCGTTTTTAAAATTAATAAAAACAAAGTTATAGGAGCAAAGATAAATGTTAGTTTAAAAGAAACTGCAATCAGCACCATCTGTTATTTTTATCGTGAACTAGCTGTATCAAGAAAAAATTAAGTACTATTTTTACCTTTCTTAAAATCAAGAAATACTTATAATTTTCAAGAATTTGCTAATTTCCAATGGAACTTTACCATAAAAATGTAATATTGATCTATTCAAAAGTCCATTTATTACAGGAAACTGTAATTACTACTGCCATCTATTATATTAACTCATTAAGTCCAGAAAGAAAAATTGGTAGATATATTCTATTTCCTCAAAGGAAATTCTGGAAATTCTACAATTTAATGGAAAAAGTGCAATTTAGATTAATTCGTGCATAATTTTTTTTGCTTAATTGATAATTTAAAGATAGCGCTAAATTATGGGGTTAGCTGTCAAATAGCTGTCAAACAGTTGTCAACGTTTTGAAATCTTGTCAGAATTTCCGCAAAATTTTCCCATATTTCCAATTAAAACCAATTTAATTAAGATTTATAAGTAATAATGGCACCTACTAACGTTCTATTAAATCACTTAAAAGTTATCTTAGGTAATCAAGTCGAAACCGATATCGTAGAGTGAGTATTCTTTATTGTAACTTAGCTGTTGAAAATTATTCAATTAAATCAAATTTCAGCTATATTAAGAGTATGAAACATGAAGAAGACTTGGAGGAATTCATGGAGAGCATAGTCGATCGCAATAATAGTGCCCATGTCGCATCTTACGCATCAATTCGAAAACTATTATTTGGTGGTAAACAATTGCCATCCAAGAATTTTAAGCCGAAAGTAAACGAACACCTTCCACATAAACAACAACAACAACAACACAGCAATGTGAAGAAAGGCAAAAAGAAGTTTAGCGATATTGGTTCATTCCAAGAACAGAAAAAGAAATCGGAGGGTAGAAAACAATGTGATTGTGAGGCGCAAGTGCATGACTTCATGAATAATTGTTTGAATTGTGGCCGAATACATTGCATCGAAGAGGGTCCAGGTCCTTGTTTCTTTTGTGGCGAGCCCGTAATTCAGTTTCATGCAAATTTCTAATACAAACCAATAATTTGTAAACTTTTCCAGATTACTGTACTTGGGCAAGAGGTTTACGAAAATCTTAACAAAAAATCGAACATTAGGTAATTTGTCTTTTATATAATTGAAAATTTTGTTGAAATATCGATTTTAGACATAAAGAGAATAAAGTGTTCGATGACGATAATGACTATTTTAAAACGACAAAAGCTAAAGAAGCCAAAGAGGAGAAACGTAAAATTGTGGTGGCTCTGGATTTTGCCACACGTAAAATCATCGAAAGTACCGAAGAGGATATGAAAATCAAACAAAAACTGCACGAAGATGTTAAGAAGCATTTAGTGAACGTTGAAAAATTGTACAGAAAACTACAGAAAGAGACCGAAATCAATACAGTTTCAGTATTTGTTAATGATAAATTTGAAAATTCCAACAATAAATTAATTAATTTTCAGAATAATAACAATGATTTGGTCGATTTGTTGATCCAGATGCGCCATAAGAAGCCTCAAGGTGTTGAAGATTTAAATAATGAAGATGATCGGGCACAAATCATCGATTATGGTAAAATTTACGATGAAGACATTATTGCAAATATGGATTATGGATTATGTTTGAGTTTACATCAACCATATGCTAGTCTTCTAGTAGCTGGTGTTAAAAAGTAATTAATAAATAGTGTATCAATTAATTCGATAATTAAATAAATTAAATTGTAGGCATGAAGGTCGGACGTGGAAAACAAATCATCGAGGCCGATTGTGGATAGCAGCAGCTGCTAAAATACCAGACGACGATGAGATTACAGCATTAGAAGACTTTTATCGGCATTATTACGATGGTAATTACTAAATAAATATTCGTTTTTATTTATTTGATTATTTTTATTATTAATTGTAGATTATAGTTTAAAATTTCCACGTGATTATCCAACAAGCTGTTTATTAGGTTGTGTTTATGTTGAAGATTGTTTAGATCAAGAAACTTATAGGAAACAATATCCAAATGGTGAAAGTAACAGTCCATATGTGTTAATTTGTTCAAATCCAATTATTCTACCGATTTTCTATCCAATAGTCGGCCAACATAAGATATGTGAGTACTAATAGTAGAACAATTAGTCGTACGAGTTACAATCAAAGGTATTCAACCCTTCTGGGTTACAGATAAGAAAACCTGCAATTTTTACAAGTCCCTTCTTAAATTTTTGTACCCAGTCAAGTCGAGCATAGTTGTAGACTCTTGTTTTTTTTTTAATTGTCTAAAATTTAGCTGCCTTGACCAGGGACAATAAATAATATCTCAGCATCTTGAGAAATTAATGAGCTTCCAAATAGGCAAATCAACAGCTGGATACTATTTTTTTTTTGGTGCAGTGTCTATTAAAGGTCTTCACGTTATTTTGCGAGAGAAAGGAGAAGCGAGAGTTATTAAAAATCTGTCTCATCATGATCGTTTTCTTTCTTTTTCTGCTCTCCTTCTATCCCTCTCATCTACAATACAACCCTCCATAAGTCACGCCTTCAGACGGATGGACTACTGAAACGATCTATAATTATATAAAATATAGAAAAATGAAAAACACATTGTTAAAAATGCAATTATTTTTTTGTAAATTTTCAGTTTTAAACAATCGAATAATTTCCTATCATTATAAAAAAATCCGGAGTGTTCGGGGACATAATTCCATGGCTCTAACAAATTTCTTTATTTTAACTTTTTCCAAGTAGATTCTAGGGTCAAAATATTGTCTATTTTACATTACCACTTGGGCCCCTTTCAATAAAGCTCGCTTAAAGGTTAAGCCTCAGCTGCTCGACTAATAAGAGATATGTAAAGGGGGAATGAGAGAATTTAAATTTTCTCATGTCTGTTTCTTTTGATTGCTTTAACGATTTTCATGACCCTTGTGAATGACTCCTTTTATCCCAATTTAAATTAGTAGTCGTTGCCACATTTCAGCCCAATGACTGAATAAATTTTTGAGCTGATCAAAGGATTTAAAACCTATGGTCGTGGTATGTTCTTTGGGCGTAAAAAGTATATCCTGTGATGAATCAAATGAAACTCGTTTTACTGTTGTAATTTGTTCTATTGACTTTTTAACATGCTTTTTTGCAAAGTCAAATCGTGTAACGTTAAAAAATTTGGCTAACTGTAAAAAAAATCAATTAAACAATGAAGCGATAATCTTCACAATAAAAAAAGATATTGCACCTTAAAAAATATATTTTATAATAAATAAATAAAAGAGATTGTTAAACAAAAAATCTCCCCAAGCCTAGAATTTTATTTGACACATTAACATGAATTATATTTATTGTTGTTTTATTGTTAATTATTAAAGTAAACGCAAAAAATCTTTATTTACAACCTTTTGTCAGAGTCTCGAATAGGAATCGAACCTAAAACTAAAACCCCCAAAAAAGAGTTACTATTATGGTTTCAAGATCATGTTAAACGCGTGTACGTATTTCATTACGGACAGGGCCACTTTCTTTATTCTTCAATAAACTATTTAAAATGTAATTAGAAAAGCCCCAGGGGCGCGCCAACCTACTCAGACGCCCGGGTGCAAAGATTCCATTACCCCTTTGGTTATAACCATTACAAATCAAAATACAGTCGAACTTCGATAACTCGAATCATGATGTGCCATTATGAAAAGCTCGACTTATCAAGACTTCGAATTATTGAAACAAGAAACAATTAATTGATAAAGAATTTAACTTAAGTGAAAAAAATCAATATAAATACAAAAAAATGCAAAACAGGAGAATAATATAAAAAAAGAATCAATTATGGTCTAAAATATTCTGTTATTTTCGATTGTAGCATTTTTTTTTTCTAACGTTGCTTTCAAAAAAGCCTTCTGTTTAATACCACGAAAGCAGTGAGGTGAATTACTTTTACCAATCAAAACTATTTTCAGCTTTTCTGATCCATCCATTTTTGTTGTCCTTTCTTTGCTGTGTTTACCTACATGGCATTTTTCTTTTTTAAATGTTAAAGTATTATTTTGAAGGCATCTCAAGATCGTTCTGTCTCATTCGCATTGAATATATCTCGGTCTTCAAAATTTTCTAGTAAAGTAGGTAAAATGTTACGTTTCTATTTGTCACAGTTTTCTTTTAACAAATACTATACCTAAATCAAAACAATCATGCCAAATTAAAAAATAATTCTCTATAAAACAGAATTTATTTCGTATCCTTTTTTCCACATATCCAACCATCCAGTGGTTGCTTTGAAATTGAATTCCCCTAACTGCTGACAAAATTCTAAAACTTTTGCTTTAATTAGCCTAGCACTAGTTACGGGCAAGTTTTGTTTCTTGGCGTTTTTAAATCAATCAAAAACTGATTTATGCAAATTTTTATATACTGGTTTCAAAGGTTTCCTTAGACGTGTGCTGTTTCCACAAGTAACTCCACCTTCGACTGCTTTAATAGTCCACTCTTTGTTTTTCAAAATTGTAGTCAACGCGTTTGGTGGAATATTGGACCTTATAGCTATGTCCTTTTTTCTTGAATCATTTTCCATTTCTTTTATGCCTTTGTAATTATTTTATAGTGTTCAAGTTTTTAAAAACGATAAAACTTACACACTGCTTATCACAGTTGCTAATTATGACCGCAGTGGAACAGAATTCTGTAGAAACCTTCGTCTTATAAAATCTATGTGCTAGCTTTTTAATTCGAGATATCGAGAATTTCGACTTATAGAAGTTCGACTTATCAAACAAGAATTCCATAAGATTTACTTGCTTGCTGCTATTGCCCAGTGATTTTGTTCGACTTATCGAAAATTCCAGTTAATGAAGGTTCGAATTAACGAAGTTCGACTTGTGAGAAAAAAATTCCTTTGCGTTCATTTCCAATGCTACTGAGCTACAACCTGAAATGAAAATTTTTTAATAATCTTAAGTAGTTTTTCTGAAAGACAAGAAAATTGCTCAATTAAGATAGAGCCTTAAGAAATTTAAGGTGTATCGGGCCTTAATAACACATGTAGTTCGCATGTTCGCATATATAATACTACATATCATGTGGTATGTCTTACATATTGACAAAGTAAGAATTTTTTTTGATTAAAACACATGTTTTTTGGACTTTTATATAATATTAAATAAAGAAAATAAAAGTCCAAAAACATGAGTTGTAATCAAACTACAACACTCTCTAAAAACTTTAAACAAATGTAAGAATTTTTCTTCTCAAATTAAATATCAAAATTCCAACAATGCAACCAAATTTGCCGCCCCCGTGTTTTGCGTCCGGGTGCATTGCACCCCTTGCACCCCTGATTGGCGCGCCCCTGAAAAGCCCGATCATTGAAAAAGAAAAACTGAATCAAGGACTATTGTTTAACATATACGACACTATCAAGGGAGAAAATGATGCCAATAATTTACTAATTACTCGAAACTGTATTAAAGACGAAAAGCCAAGAAGCTAACCAATCTGTTGTAGGTTGAGAAACACTGGTCTAGATCTCTTCTACGTTGTCTCTATTATTTTCCAAACATCCTTTATGATTTCAAAACGAATCTCCAAAGACTGCATTCCAAGTTATCAATTGTTTTTGATTTTTCCATATTGCGTTTCTAACTATATTGATATGTTCGAACAATGTAAAAAAAATGTAATACAACACGGTTTACAATAAGATCCACATAGTATAATTAAAGGATCTTTAATGATAACTGGCGATAGTGGCGTAATTAGAGGACGCTACGAGGGACTCCATCGTTATCTTGCCTTTATTATTATATTTTTTTCTTTGTATATTAGAAGCGATTCGTTTTTAGTAGTATTAATAGTAAAGTAGTGATACACGCAACAAAAAATTCTCATAGTAATTTGATACAATTTCTATTATTTCAGATCCTTTAGACAAGGAACTCCACAATTGCGCCAAATTATCGATCAGGCATGCCAAGTACGGTATCGATTAATTAATAAAATTACTCCATTTATTTATAAATGTTCACAATATATTACAAAAATAAATAATTCAATTTCCATAAAATAAATAAATATAGTTATACACATATTTAATTAAATTAATTTTAAAATATAATTTTAACATTTAAAATTCAATCCTATCTTTTTTTTGTTGTTGTTTGTTTGTTCTATAATTTATCTTTTATATTTGGAAAGAATGCCTCAATTGGTAATATTGGATCATCTGTTGATAATGCAAAATGATTTGGTATTCGTCGACTATTTGTTGGTTGTAGATTTTTGAATACATTATAATCATTCTTTGCCGATGATGTTAGATCTGAAACACGTTGTGAATAATCTAATTCCGTTTTTAAAACATCATGTGTCGCTTCCGCATAATCGTCATAATCACTCTTACTAAGTTCTGTTGATGTTGTTGATGTAGCTGCTGCTGTTGCTGTTGATGATGTCGGTACTGTTGTTAGTGGCGTTGTTGTTACTTCATCCTCTATCAAACTCTGTTCATTCTGCATTACAGCTTCTGTTGTTGTTGATGTTGTTGTGCTCGTCATCTCTTCACTGTTATTTTTGCTGTGTTTGTTGTAAATCTTCATACGTAGACTGATCGATGGCGGCCGTCTACGTTGGAATAAATTCGGCCTGATTGAGATCTTTGCCGGTGCCGTTGCTGGTGTTGTGGTACTCGTTGTAGTTGTTGTACTTACCGTCCCACGATAACGTTCAAACGGTCGTAATCGTGTATTAACCGCTTTGATATTCTTATCGGTGATTATCGGTTCATTTGTACTGCTACGATAGCGTTGTTCTTTCGGTGTGTATCTCGCACGTTCCGTTGTTGCTTCTTTATCGTTCTCGTTAATTGTTGATATTCTCAATCGATTGCGTACTCGATAACTTTCTGTTGCTGTTGTTGATGTAGTCGATGGTGTTGTATATTTTTGTTTATAATCTTTCACACTAAATCTAGGACGATTCGAATTGTTATATTTCATCGGCCGTGTTCTTATACGAACTCTTGAGCTTGTCGTTGTTGGAGGTTCTGTTGTTGTTGTTGTTGTCGTCGTTGTTGTAGTAGTTGTAGGTTCTGTGATTGGTACAATTGTAGTGGTTGGAATCGCAACTTCCTCTACATTATCTTCAATTACAGGCTGTTGTATTGTTTCATACCGATTCCTCTCACTTTCATAATAGATCGCTTCGGTTACCGTTACACTCTCCTCCGATTCCTGTGGCATCTCTGTAACCGGTTCGAATCGATTCGGTCGTACTCTCCTTCTTATCGGCTCTTGAAAATCGCTATTCGTCTGTTGATGGATGCGATATTTATTCCTGCGTGTCGATTTAAATGAATCACTATCATCCGACAGTGATGGTGCGGCTGTCGTTCGGTACCGTATCGGTCGTGCTGTTGATGGTCGTTCGGTCTCTTCATAGCTCTCCATTTCCAAACTATAAGGTTCCGGTGTTGTTGTTGTTGTTGTTGTGGTTGTGGTTGTAGTTGTAGGCCGCCTATTCACCGGCCTACGTCTCCGTAACGGCCTCACCGGTTTCGGTGTCGTCACCACTTCTTCTATTACCGCTTTATTCGTTGTCAAATCATTGGAAATCTCCTCATTACTATTACTAAAAATGAAATTAGGTTTACCCAAAATTGGATAATGTGTCGATACTTCTTTGACATTATAAAATGATGGATTTGTTGTGGTTGTTTTTGTTGCTGATGTTGGTATCGGTGTACGTAGATTTTCCGATAATTTCGAGAAAATCGTCGAAATTTCACCTTGTGTCGGCGATGTGGGTACTAGAGTATCCGGACGGTATGGAGTTGGTAGGAATGGTGGTACATTCAAATCGATGTCGAATTGAGGCGGTCGATGTCTTAGGATTTTTGTTGGTGGCGATGGTGGTGGTGGTGGAGGCGGTGGTGGTGAAGGCTTTCGGAATCTTGGCGGAAATACTGAAATTTCCTGCCATGGGCTGGTTAGTTCGGTCACTTCGTATGTTTGTGGGTGTTGTTGGGATGTTGTTATTTTTTTCGGGAAATTATTGAATTCGTAATCGAGATATTCACCATTATAATTCAGTGGTATACTGTTTTGGAATACATTAAGTTTCTCTTTAGTTATCTGAACTTGTACCGGTTTTTGGTGATAGAAATCGAATTGAGGCGCTATTAATTGTTGTTTTTCTATATCTTGTTGTTGTTGTAGTTTAATTGGTTTTAGTATCGGCGGTGGCGGCACTAAATTCCTAGTGTACTCGTCGTTTTGATCTTTAAATTGATAATTAACATCATTAGTTTGCGGTGATTTCGGTAAAACAAAGCCCGGTGTTGGATTGTATTGTTGTTGCTGTTGTTGTAATGGGAAACGATTAATGAAGTCAACATGAGAATGCGGTTGATTGATTGCATAATGATTAGTTCCTGGTAATCCCAAACCGATTGTTTCCCTCGTTTTAATATTATTATTATTATTACTATTTTGGTTGTGATTATGATTATTTAATGCCGGGTTAAAAATCGTTGCATAACCATTCGAACTGTGAGCACCAACAAACACTTCATCTCGACCACTGATTTGTTGCCATCCGGGCTTATTAAACGGCCTTTTCACATTCACCTTAACATGTCCTGGTGGATATTTTTGGAAGTGTGGCGGCCGCTGGACACCATGCGCTGATGGATGATGGACGACCGGTCGATTCTGTCGATAAAGTATTGGTTTCGTTGTGGCTGTTGTCGTTCTGGTTGGTGTTGTTTTTATTGTTGTTGATGTTGTTGTGGTGACAACAGGTGTTGTTTCAGCTCGTATACTTTCACCGTTTTGATTTCTATAATGCAGAATCTGACTATTGGTAATTGGTGGTAAATTACTTGTACCAATTATCGGACGCCAACCATCCGAACTTATGGAGATTGTATTCTCGAATTGTGCCTTAGAAATTCGTGTCACATAAACAACGATTACTATAACTGAGAATTATTAACAAAAAAAAATAATCATTTAAATGACCCATTGTTAATTAGAAGAAAGTCTCACCTGTTAGAAATAGTTTCCATCTCACTGGTGGCATTGTAACAGCTGTCTAGAATGAATTAATTATGATTTCAGTAATTAAGAAGGATTTTCACTTTTGCAATTCAAATGTTTTTGATGGAACTTTGAGGTATTCTTATGGCGGCTAAACGTTTGTAGAAAATTTTAAATTTACAGTTGCAATCGTGGAGGAAATGATTCGATAAAATAATTAATAGTACAGTTTATCGATTATTTCCTATGAGTTATTTATACGTATTTATCGAGAGATTTCTCGTCTATTTGCCACTCTACTTCGGTTAATTTTCCGTTCTAGTTTTCTAAATGTCTTTCCTCAAACGCTGTCCGTCTCGTAATTTTTTTCCAATTCCAAACCGTTTTGGAGTTATTGTAGAATTAAACAATAAAAAAATAGGTGAATACACGGTATCCGACCATCATGCACCGATTGTTATAAAGGAAATAACAAATTGAAAGTCTAAACGAAAATTTGTTAAATTTATTTAACGTAAAATTGTTGGTATTTCGTCACAATCATCCGTTGGTGCGCTAATTACATTTCCAACGAAACTAGTTCATAAGTTTATATTTTTCCCAACAAAATGGAAACAAGTAATTTAATTTAAATTTAAAATAACTTTCATTTGCACCCAATATTTTCCATTTGAAATCGTTTTAGTTTGAAAATAATATTATTTTTTTATTAATAAACATTCAAACATGCAATTAATAAAAAATCTAATTAGAACATGAATGGCTATCCTCTATTATTCATACTTAAAACGTTTATTTACGAAGTTTAGAAAGCATAATGCAAATTTTGTATGGAAAATATCTCGAGAATTTTCCATAGATTTTATATATTATGCAATTCAATTGAATTGGAGAGTGCAATATAGGAAAAATTCCACACAACCCGGTGAAATTCTCTTATTAAATCATAGAACAATAAGACAATCTCCCATAATTTTATGTAAATCTTCCGAAATTGCACAATATTCGCCATCAAAAAAAAAAACGTTGAGTAATCGATTGATAACGATCGGAAATTACGCAAAACTGACAGGAACTGTATTTTGCATCGCGCTTTTTTTTTCGAAAATAAACAAAAACTCATCTTTTGTTTGATTCCTGATGATTGGTTAAATTGATCGAATCAAACGAATATGGTAGGTTTACCATAGACGGCGTCAATTTAAATTCTCATTTAACACTTATTAATTGCTTTGAATGTAATTAAAGCGATAAACAATTGATTTTTTGTAATGTTACGGCACTGTATTGTTAACGTTTCTGTTTCACATATAGTAGACCAAATTCTGTATCGATTTGATTCTGTAACGACTTTATAATTTAAGAATCATAGTCTTAACTATGAATACTTTGACTATGCCCCATCTGTGGATTGTGATAATTTCCACTGAATTATTTGCTACCACTTATTGATTGAATTTGCAATAAATCCAAGGATCATGAAGTCGTTGGCCTATAAAATCGATATAGAGTTCGGTCGACTATATTAACGATTTAAATAAGTGTAATAACAAAACGAATGAAATTTAAATTGTGCCAGGATTTATTCGAATAAAACTAATTTTGTTATTGTTATCAAAAACGTAATCTAGTTGAGTGAGTGGATTTAAATAGGGGCTTATTCGGTGGATAGTAATCCCGTGTTGATTTCCTTTAGAGTTCCATCAATTATAATTTAATCGAATTTCGAAAAGTTGCTATTACCTATTAATAAATGAAATTAGATTTTCAACAAATTATCTTCTAAGAATGATGATGTTATTAAATAAAACAATCATACTAATAACACTTCATTAATTAAGTTGTTTAATTAATGTTGTACAAACACTGTATTGATGCACTATTTGATTTGCAAAACAACAAACTGTAAACGAACGCTATTAAACCGCTACTGAAGAGAGGCAGGTTGTTTTAAAGAATTCTCCAACGATTTCTTGAAGAAGACGTAGAAGGTTCTCCACAAATAGTTCTCTATCCCCGCTTCAAATAAGAGAAACGAAATGAAACGACAGTATATGGACGACAGCAGGCACGCGTTTCGTTCAACAAATTCCAATTTGTAAATTCTAGTAATTACAATTTGATTTGATTTGGAAATACAGTGAAAATTTAATTAGTATTGTTTTCTATTTATTATCGTTTTAGCATTTGAAATATTCTAAACACGACAATTAAAAAGAATCTGCTTTCTCTTTCTTCATTTTCAACAATAACAATAACAATTTTCCCATAAAGTTTCAATTATTATTGATGTGTATAGAATTAGAATTAGATTATTGGCCGGGGCCTGATAAGGTAGGTCATCCGTTTGGACGCACTTGGAACAAGTGGATCGTTGTTCTAGATTTGCAAATGTACAACAAAATCCTACTTTCTTCTACTTCTTCATCTATATACAACACACCGACAAATAACAACATTGTTGAATAATTTTTAATAAATTATAGTTGGGGGAGGTGGCAATTATTCTTAGATCCATTATTAATTATATAAAGTGTGATACTTGACCGGAAATAGTAAGAGTTGGCCAGGAAATTTGTTCACAAAATACTTACAATATGACATCGTTTATAAATGTAATAACGGGATTAACAATTGTTATTATATTTTCGTTGACATCGATTTATATCGTTGTCCTGGGGAAATTCTACTACCACAGGATTATTCCCACAATTAAACTATGCAAGGTGGAAACTCCCTATTTAGTATTCTAAAACGCGCATTTTTTCTTATTCCTGCAAGGTCCTAACGTTAATTTGGAGTATCTCCAAATTGCCCAATATTTTTCGATGGTTTAAAAATTGATAGAGATCTTTAATGGTACAGTTTTTCAATATTTTATGCCTTTTTACTCAATAATAACATAATAAAATTACCTCCTCCTGCTTTATTTCGTTTTATATCTGAATAATTGACGATGTAACACTTGTTAAAGCTTGTAAACTGATTAACATACAGAAAATCCGTTTTTACCCTGTGATTGTCGTTGGGGGCTTCAAATAAGCTTCTTTATTGCAGTTTTTTTATTACGGAATAAATTATTTATTTTCGCGAAAGACTATTAACAGAAATTTGAGCTACTTACATAGAAAATTTGTAAAAAAAAATACCGGGAAATAATGGAGATATAAATAATGGAACGATGGTCGGTGACAGTGGGAGTGATCTTCGGTACTTTGTACCTCAAACAAGCTATTTTCGAATTCTATATAAATGCAGTTTTCATTGAGCATTGATTTTACTAAAATCGATGTAAAGAAAATATTTGACCTCTATGAAGTATGTGACAAACTCTAACGTTTAGAACTTTTGAAACAGAAGACGTAGTCAGAGTTACCATTAAACGTTTAGTAGAGTTTAGTAGAGTTTTTCTATTAGGCAGACAAAAAACCCTTTAGTTATTTTCCAATCTTTTTTTCAGGTCTTTTTTTATGAAAGTCTTATTCCGTGAAGCTCAACGATCTAAGACGTAGGGAAAACATAAGTAAAAATAAAAAGTGTAGTAGTTTAAAAAGAGATAAAGAGCAATAGTGGCGACCAGAAGCTGTAATATTTTGGCAAAAGAAAAAAAATAGTAATTCAGCCTTAGTTTGGCTAGTTTTAAAACGCTCAAATTCCATATATGTAGTCGATTTTATGGGACAGAACATTCGTTTCCAATAATATATGGAATAGAGACACCAATAGTTATTCTTACATATGGATAAGAACAATCAGATGACCATTCAATTGAATTTTTGTTAATACTATTGTTTTCCATTTTTTACCCTTATATTTGAAACAAAAAAGGGTTTGAGAAAGATAAGCATTTTAATTAATAATTTCCAATAAATATAGAAGAATATACTGTTGACGAAAAAAAAATCATCCGCTAGTAATAGTTGTTTTTACAACTATACAAACAACATATTTATTTAAACATTTCGCAATACTTACACAGGGCCGGCGCAAGGCAGGTTCAGGGCGTTCGCCGGAACCCGGCCCCGCGTTTAGGGAGGTCCTGCGCTCTACGAAAATTACCTAAAAACCAAAAAGTTTTAATATGTAACAGTACTTACAAATACAGTCCCAATACGGAAAGGTGGCAGGGCGTGGAGGTTTACCCTCCAAAAGTTCAGTACGTGCAAATAAATAGTTGTTCGTTAAATAATTTAAATATAAGATTTGAATATGTATTCAGGGCCCGCAAAACGTTTGAACCTGGCCCCGCAAAAGGTCACGCCGGCTCTGTACTTACCTACATATTTAAAAAAAAAGTAACTAACTAAAAATGTAAAACTGTCTAACTTTTCTCTTTATTCTTTCCATTGAATATCGTACCCCTAACTGCCCCTAATTAGGGGAAAAATTTCAACTTTTCTTAAATTTTTCTTTAACGATATCCCAATCCCGTTCAGTTGGCCGAAGCTATGGACAGTATGATCTTAGAAAAGGTAGTAGATGCTTTTTCAAACACATTTGAACGTGGATGTCTCGGTTAATTCTGCTAGTTGACACAAAAAAACTCTTTCCTAGCCACAAATCCAACTTGCATGCCAGATTAAATATTTTTGAGGAAATTTTGAGGTTTTTCGTACCATAAATATTTTTTCCACTCCTCCTCTAGCAGTACAAACATAATACCCTGGTCCGGCAAGTTGCCATATACAGGGTGGGGAAGGCAATTATCTCTAACTTTGAAGGTGAATAAAATCAAAAATATGAAAGGTAGGATAAATTTATTTATTGCCTTCAAAAAAAAAGTTTGGAAGTTTTTTTAACAAGTTTTGAACAGGATGTCTCTTAAATGATGACCTTCATTATCAATACACTCCTGTAAGCGGTTTCTGAAATTTCGCATCACTTTCTGAAGCATGTCTCGTGTTATGCGCCCTATTTCCAGACGTATTGTGTCCTTCAACGCTTGTAAGCTGTTGGGCCGATGTTTGTAGACCTCTGCTTTGAGGTAACCCCATAGAAAAAAATCGCTCGGGGTTAAATCCAGCGAACGCGCAGGCCAGGCAATGTCACCAAACCTGGAGATCAAACGGCCAGGGAACATTGTTCTCAGAACAGTCATTGAATTACGTGCTGTGTGAATCGTGGCACCATCTTGTTGAAACCAGACCCGACTGACATTCAATTCTTCAAGCTGTGGTGCTAAAAATCCGTTAATCATTCTAACGTACCGTTCAGACGTTATGGTAACCGCACGATCATTTTCCTTGAAAAAGTAGGGTCCAAGGATGCCTTCACTGCTGATAGCACACCAAACTGTAACTTTTTCGCTATGCAGGGGGCTCTCATAAATCTCCCTAGGATTGACACCACTCCAATAGCGCATGTTTTGTTTATTTACACCACCACACAGATGAAAATGCGCCTCGTCACTGAAGAAAACCACTATGTACTCAGGCCAACTTTCAATAAAATTTTCACATGCCTTTACTCGATTATTCCAGTTCAGTTGTGACAGTTCTTGTGTAACGACCATTTTGTATGGATGTAAATGAAGGTCATTGTGAAGAATTCTCCGGACAGTGCGACTAGAGATGTTAAGGGCCACCGCGTGCTTACGCGCAGAGCGCTTAGGACACTGTAAAAGCGACTGTCTTACTGTCGAATAGACATCTGTGCCCCATCTCGCTTTTTTAAAACACTCCCATATTAGCGAAAGTTCTCCACCCACAACAATATCGATTTCCGGTCGGGAACTGACTTTCGAGGAGGGATTTGGTACCGAGTACGTATCGCACGCTGAACCTCGACGATCGATCTATTTTGGGAAAAGTACACTTCGACAGCAAAGGCGCGTTGCTCCTGAGACCACATTATTTTCATTATTGAGATACTTACGGGCTGAAACTTCCCGAACAACCACTTCGTTTGGGTACCTCCCCACTCTCCTACGACATTTACTCTTTTCACAATGTGCTA